>VWZL01001298.1:661623-780428 GCA_013396915.1 Stercorarius parasiticus | reverse complement strand
ATTCTGCAATCACTTTACAAGAGATTCCATACACATGAAGAATTTCTAGAACTACATCTAAGTAATAACCAACAGTACATACCATTTAACTGACAAAAAGAACTTATTTTGCAAGAATAAGAGAACTTAACAACCACCCCATCCCTCTATTTTTACCCTTCTTTTTCCATAGAAACTTCTGAAAACCGTTTAAAACAAAA
Organism: Stercorarius parasiticus; assembly: GCA_013396915.1. Lineage (NCBI taxonomy): Eukaryota > Metazoa > Chordata > Aves > Charadriiformes > Stercorariidae > Stercorarius > Stercorarius parasiticus. Next base: position 780,228 of record VWZL01001298.1, on the reverse strand, counting down.
TCAGCTTTTTATTAAAAAAACATAAAAACCAGTTTCAAAAATAAACCTGTAGTTGAACAAACAACAGTACAGATTCTGAAGGAAATACATGATTCCACAGCTTCACTACCTGAGCATACATTCCTCTCTCCATTTCAGTCCTTCATTCCCTTGATTGTCCTTTTTTCACAAAATATACAATATTGCCTCTAACTATTTCTTCTACCATAAAATAATCTGTAGAAGGCATGTACTTCCACAGCTGACAGTCTTCTTTGGAAAATCCATTTCTGCCATTCCACCCACAAGAAACAATTATTAAGTATCAAAATCATAATTTCCAAATCTATCAATAATGTTTATAAGTACAAGGAACTGACACAAGTAATTTTACCTGTAAAAACATTATTTTACCCTTCATTTTATTCTTTGTCAGCTTTACTTAAATGATACATTTCTTTGTCCCTTTCATCTGCTTACATTCCATAGAAGTTAGAACCGCTGAAAAACAATCACAACTTTTAGATTTGGAAATTGCCTACCTAACACGGTGTAAGAAATTTGCAAACAATAATCTCCTTTCCTTTCCTTCTTCCTACCATTTTCTACTCCCATGGGCTCTCAAAATCCACACAGGACAAAGTAAATTACTTCTTGCCTATTTCCAAAGCAGATCAGAGATCATGTCTCTCAGGCACAAGTAATTCATAGTCCAGATAGACTGATTTCAAATGACTGAGTCTTAAAAATTAAACTTTTGCATAGAAATTTCTGTGCCTATTGAATCTTTCTTATATATTTAAGAAAGCTTACATATCTCTAGAAATGCAAGATTAGCCAATTTCTTATGGAAATCAGGACGTATCTCACAGGAAAATAAACAGTTCATTTATCAAAAACATGCATTTTTAGATAATGTCCTTCCAAACGAATGGAACATCAAGACACAGTTACTTCCAGCTATAACTATATAAGCTCATTAGCTAGATTATACTGGTATGACAATTTACTGGTTTTATGACTAGCAGCACTTAAGTGGTTGTAATTATAGTATCTGAAAGGTAACATCCTAGTAAGATGAATGGAGAACATCAAAAATATGATGTTTTTTTCTAGCTGGCAGCCACATCCCCTAATGTAGCTAATGGGTATTTTTGGTAGTCAGCATTTGTCAGGACAAGACAAATAGCATGTCTTTTTACTTGCATAAACTTTTCCAACCTTTCCTGTTTTGAAAACAGCAATAACAAAACACATATATTTCAAGTGTAAGACTAGATAAAAGCTATATGCAAAAACCACATTCACATCATTCATCTTTTTACACTGAGGTTTATATACTTTTTTTCAACACCATCAGTGTACTAGTTTATAGGACTCATTCTTTCTTATTTACAGGTACTTAACATCAGGAAATTTCAAAATGAAAATTATCTGTATGAAAAGAAATAGTTCTATCTACTGTCCACATCTTCCAAATTTCATTCATGGCACTGTTTTATGGATCAAATACATACTTAATGTTTATATTGCATTATTTGGGGCAGTTCTGTTTACTTTTGACCCTGTTTTAGAAGAGGCACCACATTTAATCACACTGCAGTAAGGACATTCCAGAACATACAGAATTGCACAACACAGTGAAACAGATCTACCATTAATAAAGATGCAGAAAGTCAGGTGTAGAATAACAAGATGTAAAATCGAGATCAGAGGACTAGAGATGGAATACTGAGTAGAAAATTCAAAAGAAAGACAAAATTATTGCAAATTATTTATCTCAGAACTAGCAAGCATCACAGAAAAGAGGTGTGAAATCTTGACTGCACGTGAGTGGTTATACTTTACATGAATGACATGAGATTTACCCAGCAAATTGTTTAATCCCCAAGAAGAAATATAAAAAATATTTATGTTTCCAACGTAGAAAGAAAAAGCCAAATATTTAAAATCATTCCTTATACATTTTATGAAATTTGGTATTGGGGAAAAAAAAGGCAACAGCCAGTGACACAAGACTGTACTCTGCAAAAGCTGTTGCATTGACTGTATTTTGAGAATCTCTAATGCCTTAGAGCTGTCCTTTCTCTGATAGGCAACATAGACTGTTACAGGTGAAGGTACTTAAAAACAAATGAAAAAAGATTAAAAGTATCTGAAATCAGTACACTGTAATAAATTTAGTCTATATGACACAAGAGCATTATTTACCAGTCACGAAGGCAGAGTAACTTAGCTGAATTGCAAGAAAAAGGTATCCCATATGTCTCAGCTACCCTACCAATTTCCTATATTGATTTAACTGATCTTACCAGAAAACACTTTTTGCTAGATCTTTGAAGAGTTACTTAAAACAGAAAAATTCATTAGAACAGTAGGTGTGCTTAATGTCATCAAGTAACCTAAAAATGCCAGACCAAAGCTAGGACTTCCAGGAGAACCAAAAGATGCGACTCTAATGCCTGCTCACATGTGATAGAAAATATTTAACAGCCTGATAATGGTGGGGTGAAGTAAAATACTAACATACATTAAATATATGCGATGGCAAAATTAAGTTAGGTCAGACCAAGAAAAGCTGAGGAATTTCAACAAAACCTAGTAAAACTAAACAACTAAACCATGCTATCTATTGTATTTTATCTTAGCCAGAATCATAGTGCAACTGGAAAAAAACTGCAAAATGAAAATGTTGACACAAATGACCAACACTAACATTATACAAGTGTGCAGGATTTATGTTAAATGAGGTTTAGACTGCTCCTGTGTACTGAATGCTAATTAACAGCTGGAACACATTTTCCAGTTCCAGAATACTTCCCAGTTCCGCGATCCAAAGGCCATTTAGTTAATGCTGTCATAGAGTTTTCTATGATATTAACTAAAGTACAAGAAGTGGGGACATCCGGGAGATTTCCTTNTCTTGCATTAAATGTTCATCTAAATGCTCACACCCTAAAAAACAGTGTACTAACAGAGAGCTGAGTAAATGAACCTGAATGAATGAAATGAACCTATACTGAACATATAGTAATGACACTAATGAAAAAAAGTCTAAAGTAAGACACAATAAAACTATAAGGGAAACTATTACAGCACCGTCGCAGAAATCCATGTTACAAGATCATGCTGTTTATGAAAATTTGAAAAGAACAAGGGCAAAAATCAGCTGGAGAAGCTCTAGGATGAAACTGAAGAGGCACTCCAGACGGACTATGTATAGCACATTCATGGTGTTTAGTTTTAAAATGGAAAACCAGAGCTGGAGTGATTTTTTTAAGACAAGAGACCATGAAGCTTACCTATGATACAAGACCAAAATGTCAGCTGCAAGTGAGAGGTTAAGAAAAACAAAAGAAAAAACAGAATGGATGTAAGTAACATGAGACAACATGCAAGCAACAGTCACTAGTATAAGCTAAAAGAGAAAATGTGCTTTCCTCAACTTTATGGTACCATATAATTGGAAATACCATGATTGTTTTGGGAACCATGTAAAATGGGTAACTTTAGTAATATACCTTCTTGAAAATAGCAGAAGAGAACATAAAAGAAAAGGGCATTTCAGTCTTTCTGGTAAGAGTTGTTACTGCAAAAATTCAGACAGATGAGTCTATTTACTTTAATGAATCCAGCATTTCCTGTTTCCTGATTGATTCCCCCCCCCAACATAGCCTTCCTTCCAATGTATGCATCCAACTTACCAGTTTTGTGCAACTCCTTGTGTTGATATGGCCACCTAATAGTGGGGCTTGTGGATTGCTTTTTTGAATATATAAAAATTTTGACACATTTAGCTCAGAAAGACCATATTTATCAGCAATAACTTCTCTGTGAAAAGCGACCAAACCCTATATAGATTTCTTCTCTCTACATAGTGTACTGTCAGAGAGCACTCAGCAGGCTTGTGAAAAACACCAATCCTAGTTAATGCAGATTATCTGATTATACTCAAAATTCAGATATATTTAAACCTGATAATTCTAACTCAGATCAAAATTGGCATTACTCACAAACATATGTAAGTAAGCTTAATCATAATATTTTTCTTCCTTTCTTGGTGTACAACTGCTCTTGCTCTTAACTTACACTCTTGCACAGTTTACATAATTTCTTTCATCTACAACTTTCATATTCTAAAAAAACACATTATGCATGCCAGAAACATTAAGGCAAAGGTTTGCAAACATTAGTAACAGATTTAGAATTATAGATTATTTACTTTTTTTATTCCAAATACTTAAGCATTCTGCAGGTACCAATCTACAGCATTACGTACAGGAACTATAGCACACTAAGAATAACAGTACGGGGGTTTTCATGCTTGAAAATCATCGCCTCTGAGTGCAGAGTTTAACATCACTCTGAGAGAACAAGAGCCTACCCGTGATTTCTTCAACTTTAGCCTATGGGCACATCTGATGCCAAAAACCTACTTGCTAGTGTGTGACCAACCATACTGGTATTTGGTATACAAGAAATAAGTAGACTAACTTAATTAACGCACTTCCCAACAACAGAAAACAGTATCGGAAATTGAACTAAAGTGTGAGATAATCTTTGTTAAAGATTTGAGTTTCTACCAGCTTTCACAGATGAAGTGGACTACAGAAATGGTGATTCATTTATTACTGATGGGGGCTTCCGCATATTTGACTGGACAGTTAGTTTCTCTCAGCTCTTATCATGTGTGAAAGAATTTACGTTTTTTATTCCAATTTGAGGGAGAACCTGCATTGTCACCATCATTTACACGTCTATATGGTTTTAGTTTTTATTTTGTGAGTTTGTGTTACATAAAAAGAAACACATTTAGGTGATTTGTAACAATGCTTAAAGGTTGTTGCAGTTGAAAAAAAAGACTGTCAGTGGTAAAACGTAGTAAAAAGCCAGTAACGACATTGTGATTACAATTTTTCAGACTTGAAGGAAGGCAAACTATCTCCACAAACTGACACCAGGAGAAGGATTATCAAAGGCAACTGCAGGCACAAAATTAACCATAACATACAAAAATGCATCTGACACTATCCTATTTTTATCTGCTTTCTGGTGCACTTGATGCAGAATTCTGCAATGCCTCACAATTGAAAACTCTTACTGTGTTTTCTAATTATGCCAAAAACATAACTACTGAGCAATGCTTTTCTTCTTCAAAGACACATACTGTAGCTCTATCCACAGTATTCTGTATTTGAGAACTGGGTTCCAGGAAACGAATTACAATTTCCTATTTAATGACAAATAAGAGTATTTCCACTTCACTAAAGGGGTCTTCCACCAAGAGATTTTTTATCAGTATGATTAACAAGGAACCTAAATGCCACATCAGATCAAGGGAAAGTACTGCATTATGAAAACAAAGGCCCTAAATTGTATATTTCAGAAAACTGTGATAAGCTGGCTAAGGAGTTCAGAATCTCTACTTGTCTTATTATCTGTAGTATTGATTGAAGTCTCTCCACCTTGAAATTGTTGGTGAGGACAAATCTATTGAGTCTCATTAAATCCAGCACAGGAATGAAGTCCCCGGAGTGTTTGGGACCACTAAAACAGATGCTATACATTTTAGAAAAATATTCCCTATCCTTGAAAATGAGAACTTCAGCTGTAACATGAAATAGATATTAATTTGTTTCCACAAATGCTCTAACATAAAGGAGTTATTGTAGAACACAGCACCCATAAAATTTGTATTTAAAGAAAAAAAAAAGTAGCAGTATGTCAAGTCAACACAACTTGATAGAACAGATTACAGATCTTCACATGTATATGCTGCCCACTACAGCTAGACTTGGAAGAGAATTTGTGGTCCTCCATGGATTTACACATAATCCAGTGCAAGTTGATGACCTTGATCTGGTTTATCAGAAATGCTTTTTTCTATTTGGTCTACTGTTTCATACTACACATTAACATCAGCACAGGGAGAAGTTCTTCCTAAATGGTAGACTGTTAAGATGAACTTGAAATATGTGAGCCAACCACATTGCCTGAGCTATACCATATACTGCCTATCTGACCACTGCCAGAGAGGTCATTGATCTTGCTGTAAGGGACAATATATCATAGGATGTACACAGTGATAGGCTCAATGCCATTCAGAGAAGTAGGAAAATATTCCTTTGTGAATATGTTTATGGAATAGCTGACACATCCTTATCTAGCTGTTGCAGCCTGCATATTATTAATGCATGGAAGACAAACAGAACACACATTTGTCTGCAATAGTTTTCCTTTCTCATTCAAGGGAAAAATAGGCATTTGCATTATTTTTACAAATGCTGAATTTTCTAAAGGCCTGCTGTGACTTCAATAGGACTGCGTATCTTGTGATTTGGAACTTGTTACTTTGAAGCAACTACAGTTGGGTTATTTTATACAGTTCCTCTGATAGGAAGTACAAAACAGGATTGTCATAATAAAGGAACTCCTTTTCCCCTCTGAAGTTCTCTCAAGTTAATTTGCCACAAAAATTATTAGATCTATTCCATGCTGACTTTGGGAACTTAGATTTTATTTTTCCTTTTTTTTAAATATATACCTTTTTTTTTTACCTATTTGTATAAAAAACAAAAATAACATATTTTTTTCCAAGTGCATCAGATATTTACAAAAAGACAGCTTATCAGTTCCAAAATATTAATTTTTTGGAATAATGGAGTTGGCTTTTGCTGCTTTAAGAGGCAAACCGTACTTCTCCATGTTGGAAAAATATTGAATTCAACACGTCCAAAACAGCAAATTTTAGGGTCATCTGTGAGCTGAAGTACTTGGCAGCTATGAAAAAAAAAAAGGGCTTATCTTCAAAACCTCAGTATTGTTGTTCTTATTGTATAGTCAGCTAAGAAAAAAGTCTTAAGTCCTGTTAGAACAGACCAAGAACTGTGAACCAGCTATTTGAAGCAATCCTAAATTTTGAGTTAAGCCCAGTTTAGAAGCAGCTTGACCCTATAGCTATATAAGTATACCCACCAATTTTCTATAATATGTAACTAACTTAAAATAGCAAAATTATTTTTCATAGCACAGGTTAAGGTCTTTCCCAAATTGCAGTAATACTGCTAAAATCACTATTATGCAAGGTAAAGTGACCTTTATAAAGAGTTTTGTCATGCTTTAAAACAGTCTCATGACAACACAGTTTTATTTTTTTTCATATATTGCAGAACTAGTCTGGAAGAATACGGTATTATAAATACCGATGGAGAGTTCATATTATCTTCACTTGTGCCTTTTATTATTTTTTTTTGAGTGACTCAAAGGATCCATTTAACACCTACAGAAGCATTGACTAGAGAATGAAAAATGAAAGAAATAGCAACTCCTAATACGTACATTCTGTATTTAAAAAAAAATAAATTTATCATTTACTTTGTCTTGCCCCAAATAGGTTGAACTCCCCCTGCCTTGTACATGTTCTGAACAACTTTGATGGAAATCTACCTGCAGCTTGACTGGACTACTACTGTAGTGAATAAAAGACTTAACGTCTCTACCGTCACTGCAGTGAATGATAAACTTGTACAAAGTTAGGTACACAAGAATGTGCTGGGCACTATGTGCCATAAAATGTTAACCAAACACATCTTCAGAAACCCAGTACTGATTCTGGCTTGACCTTGACCTAGCTTCACAATTTTATCACAAACCGCATGCTCTAAGTAAGATGATAAAGGGAAGCACCTGTTTTTTGAAAAAGCAGGTACACAATTTAAGAAAACAGCTCCAAGACTGGTAAAAAGTATGTCAAAGCTGGAAATACAACCTATTCCCGGTCTTCTTCCTTCTCAAGGTTTCTAAAAAGGAAGGAAACATATCTTCCGTATTTCTTACAAACTGAAAAACACATTGAAACCATTTGTTATACTCGAAAGGAGAAGTTCTGAGTACTGCACATGTGACAGCTCTTCAGTGTTAGTTTTTCCTGTAAATTCATCAATTCATCAAATTCGTCAAAAATATGAATCTCTTCTGTAAATGTAAATATAGTTATAAAATTTTGAACTAGTTATCCCTTTAAAAAGCTATTATGGCAACAATTTTTCCAGTTAATTTTGATAGAGCAGGTTTTTGCACCTTAAACCAGTAAAACTGATTGAGATTCCCAAAGATACATTATTTACAAGTGAAAGGAATTTATTATTCTAAATTATCAAAAACAAATTGGAGAATTTAGTAATCTAAAGTTCTAGCAGAGGAAGAAGAAAAACATAGATAACACAAAATTACATAAAGAAATTTATATGCTTGGCAATTAACTACTATTTTTCTTCAGATGCACTATAGCTTAATTTTTAAGGCTCATCAATTCAATGTAGGGCAAGGGGCCATATACGCTGGGATGTAATTAGGCCAATAAACTCTGTTAATCTGCCAACCATATTTTGGACACAATAAAGATCCAGAGATCTCAAGGATGCAACACTACACAGTGCTTTGATTAACCTGTCCATTGATATTATATATATGGATATTAAAATGAATCCTGTGACCAAAAAGCAGAATGACATACTTTTTGATATGATGTTGTTTCAGCTGTGTGAGCATCTTCTTGGTCTTTCAGTACTTTTTGTGTATCAGTATTGAGAGCCTGAAGCTGCTTTATCAGCTCAGCCTGCTGTGCTGTATGTTCAGTGTTTTGTCTGTAAAGATTCTGCAGCTCCTGTAACTCTTTCCTGTGCAAAACAAGCAATAAAGAGAAATTAAGAAAAAGAACAACAATGATCTCCGTTAAACAATTGCATTCAAATAATTTTATTGTAGATAATGAGCTTCCTATTTTCATTTATTTTTCTGTCAATTGCCTGATAAACACTAGAAGTTACATACAAAATATTTATCACATACTTTTGTGAAATATCTACAAAACAGTTAAGTTTCAAAATGGAATGCCTTTCAATTTCCCTCTAATGCTCTAACTGCTCTAAAATAAATGGATTTTCACTACTGCATCAACACTTCCTAATCAATATTCAGTTAACTCTTTAACAGTAAGTGTCAAAATGTAGAATATTTAGAACACATGGGCTGTACAATGTTTCTTTTTTTTTTTAACTAGAATCATCAGAAAAAAGATAAAAGTGTTTCTTAACTTGCAGACTATGGGTAAAGCAAGCGTCTTGTTTGAAGTGCATCTGTTCCCTAGACACATGACGTATGTCTGCTGATAAATTACTTTTTGTCTGTGGGTACAGCATAGTGCAACAATCATAAGCAAAGTAAGCAAGCTTTGGTGTGAATTGTATAACATAATAATAAAAGTAAACACAATAACAGAATCCTGTTGTAACGCAATCATACGATAGATCTAGTATAATTAGTCTGCTTGAGAATTTTACTGTACTGCTGATAGATCTTAAAAATTAAGGCAGAAACACAGATCAGTAATTCTTACTTATTATAAACAACGATTAAAAACTTGGAATATTTTCTGTAACATGTTAAAAGTTCAGATGACTCCATTAATCCCTTTTCATTTATTTTCTCCTTAATTCCTTGTTTAATTCACAAGCACATTTCACACAAGTATTACACACAGATGCTGAAATATCAGTTTATCACTCCAACTAATTTTCTTCCTTCCTTCCTCAAAGAATTTTCTTGTGACCTCCACATATATGTGACTTCTCTGTGCTTAGAATTATTAACCACAAGAGTTATCATTACATTTTTACAATATTGATGGATATGTCCAGGTAAAAATTAGCGTACAACAGGTAAACAGCAATACCAAATTTGTTGTGTTTTCCTAATAAACCACAAAATGACAAAGAAACCACTTTAAGGGAACTTTTCAAGAAACATTTCTTAAGATCCATGCCACTGCTTAATATGATGATTATTCACTAAAGGTACAACATCAGAATAATTACATAAAAATTTAAATTACATGTACTACAATAGCACAGTCAGACTACCCAATGTTGTTGAAAAAAGCACTGTTTGAAAAAGCCTGTTAACAGGCCAACACAGGAGAACGCTTACGGACATGCTTACTTAACAGTATTTAAGTCTTACTGTTTTCAATGAGATGTAAAGTAGCATTAAGGACTCTTTATGTAACGAAAGCAAAGTAGCAGAGCAGCAGAAATAAGGACACAGTGATATATTAGCACTTTCCGACACCCTGTACAACAGCCTTCCAAAGAAGCACTTGTTTTATTTCCTTGACTGTGAGTGTATAGCACATTTTTGCACTGCAGCTAAAACACAGTTTATACTAATTTTGCACAGGTTCTCCAATCAGATCTTCATTCTGTTGTGGAAGGGAAAAACACGGGATAGAGTTGATTCCTCAGATATTGTTGCAAATGGTAGTAGAAAGTGTTGCCAAGACCACTCTGCTATGTTGCTGCTCTTTAATTTGTATGCAAATATCAATGCAGTTATCTGTTTCTGTCACCTGAGAATGCACAGTGCTATGTGTTCTCTAATAGTCTGCCCACAAAGTGTATTAAGGTCAATGAGAATCTTTTTTGTTGACTTTTATCAGGCTTTGAGTCATACACTAAAGGGGCTGGGATGGGGGGCGGGGGATCGGGGCGGCTGGGTGTGGAACTAAACCTTACAGCTGCCCAAGATCTGCAGCGGTCAGAACACGTTAACATGTTTGCTCATGTTAAATTCAAGGAATTTTAAATATAAGAAAACTCAATCACAATTCCTTTACCCCACATTTTAAAAATCAAATTTTATTTCTTCATATACATATCCTAACTTGCTTTTTCTTTTTTGAGTGAAAAGTTACCCAAAACAAAATAGTTGCAATCTGAAAAGTCTTTAGACACAGAATTCACAACCACTGCATTTATCCACAGGGGGAACCTTCTTTTATCTCATTTTTAAACAAGAAGAGAGGAAATGATGCTCAATCTTACCAGGAATTATTCAGCACCAATGGTGCAATACAAATAAATTCACAGAACGGAGTACCTTTGATAACAGAAAGGCCAGTTTGATGAGGGGATCTTTAAACTAGGAATGGTGGAGGACAAGAGATGCTGACCAAGTAACAAGTGAGGGAGCTGTGGCCTGGGCTGGTAAGGAAAGGGCACAGGTTGGTGTGGACAGGAAAGATCTTGTGATGAACAATACAAGCTTCAGGGAGGACCACCTCAAGAGTATGGACATAAATAACGGTGTGCTGACAGGACATCCATCAGTATGGGAGAGGCTCTTAAGAGCCTTCCTGGGAAATAAGCATAACTGTGTGCCCATCTGAAGTTGCTGTTCAAATGCACACAGCATGTCCCCATGGAGGATGACAGGAAGACCCTGCAGTCACAGGGCTCATTGGGATCACAGAGACTCACATGACTGGCATGCTGCCATGAACTGACAAAGGTTCTTAAGGAAGGACAGCCTGGGATGGCAAGAAGTTGCCCTTTATTTGAAAGAGGATGGATGAAAGTAAATGGATGGAGCTCTGTCTTGCGATGGGCAATGAGCCAGCTGAGAGCATGTGGGTCAGGTGTGGGCAGACCAATGCAGATGATATGGTGGCTGCCTGCTGATCCTTTCTGATCAGGAAGAATTAAGTCCTCTTAAGAAAACCGGAAGAAGATTCATGTTTGCAGGCTCTTATCTTCATGGGAGACTTGAATCACTCCAGTATATGCTGGAGGGACAAACATCAGGGCACAAACAATCCAGGAGGTTTCTGGAGTGCTTCTTGCCACGGGCAATCAAGCGGCTGATGAGAGGAGACACATTGCTAGACCTCCTACTTACAAACAAAGAAGAACTGCTCAGGGATGTAAAGGTTGGGGGCAGACTTATCTGCAGCAACCTTGAGATGATGGAAGTTCAGGATCCTGAGAGGACGGAGAAAGGCAAAAAGCAGAATAACCACCCTTGATTTCAGAAGAACAGACATAGGCATTTTCAGGAACCTGCTTAGAAGAATCCAGTATAATATCAGTCTGGAGAGAAGAGTCCGTGAGAGCTGGTTGATTTTCAAGGATCGCCTCCTCCAAGATTAACAATGCTGCATTGCAATGAGCAGGAAGTCAAGCAAAGGTAGTAGGAGGCTTGCAAGGATGAACAAGGACCTCCCTTGAATAAACTCAAATGTAAAAGGAAGGATACAAGATGTAGAAGCAGGGATAGGAGGAATTTAGAGACATTGTTTAAGCATGCAGAGATAGGGTTAGGAAAGCCACAATCAAGCGCAAAATGAAGACAAGGGATTAAGTGGGTTCACTGCTGAAAACAGCAGGGGTTTTGGTAGCAAAGGACATAAAAAAGCCAAAGCACTCAATGCCTTCCTCAGCTCTCTGTAACACTTGCCTCCAGAAATCCCAGGTCGCTGTGACTCATAGTGTCAGTGGAGGAGGATGAGATCAAGGAACATTTAAACAAGCTGGACAAACACACGTCCATGGGACTTGATGTGATGCACCTATGAGTGCTGAGAGAGACTCAAAAATCTTTGAAAGGTCATGGCTAGCAGGGGAGGTTCCTGAGGACTGGAAGAAAGCCTGTCACTCCTATGTTCAAGAAGAAGGACCTGGGAAACTAGAGCGGTCAGCCTCACCTCAATCCCTGCGAAGACGATGGACTATATAAAGAACAAGAAGATCATTGGAAGTAGTCATCATGAATTTACAAAGAGGAAATGACGCTTAACCAACCTGATAGCTTTCTCTGATGAAATAACTAGCTCAGTGGATGAGGGGAGAGCAATGGATGTTCTTTATCTTGACCGTAGTAAGGCTTTTGACACTGTCTCCCATGAAATGCTCATAGATGGACTGATGAGCTATAGGCTAGGCAAGTGGATAGTAAGGTGGACTCGAACCTGGCTAAACTACTGGGCTTAAAGAGCTGTGATCAGTGCCAGGCACAAAGTCCAGTTGAAGGCTAGGCACCAGTGGAGTATCCTAGAGGCTAACATTGGGGCTAATACTTTTTAACATCTTTATTAATGACCTGGACAATGGTACAGAGTGCACCATAGCAAGTTTGCTGATGACACAAAACTGTGTGCAGTGAGTGCTGCCATTCCGAGAGACCCCAACAGGCTGGACAAGGAACTGACAGGAACTTCATAAAGTTCAACAAAGGGAAGTGCAAATTACTGCCCCTGGGGAGTAGTAGCACAGGCTTGGGGGTGACCATCTGGAAAGCAGCTCATCAGAAAATTCTCTGGGGATCCTGGTGGACATCAACTTGACCATATGCCAGTAACGTGCGCTTGTGGTAAAGGCCAACATCATCCTTAGCTGCACTGAGAAGAGCATTGCCAGCAGGGGGAGTGAGGTGATTCTTGCCCTCTATTCAAAAGTGGAAGACACATGTGGGTGCTGTGTCCAGTTCTGGGCTCCCCAGTACCTGGGGAGACATGGACATACTGGAGTAAGTCCAGTGAAGGACCACAAAGATGATAAAAGGACTGGAGCATCTGCTGTACATGAAGAGGCTGGGAGCGCTGGGGCTGTTCAGCCTGGACAAGGAAAAGCTCATGGGGATATTATAAACATGTATAAATACCTGACGGGACTCTATAAAGAAGATGCAGACAGACTCTTCTCAGTGGTGCCCAGACGTGGGATAAGATCCAGCGGGCACAAATGAAAACACATTAAATTCTATTTAAACATAAGAAAAATGTTTTTATCCTGTAAGAGTGGTCAAACACCGGAACAAGCTACCCAAAGAGGTTGCAGAGTCTCCATTCTTGGACTTACTTGAACTCAACTGGACACCGTCCTGGGCAGTCTGCTGTAGCTGATACTGCTAGAGCAGAGAGCTGGACCTGCTGCAGCAGCAGGACTACACAATCACCAGAGGTGTCTGCCAGTCTCAACCACTCAGTGATGCTGTGTGATTCTGTTACTAATTTGATTGCAGTGTGCTCAAAGAGAGTATACAAAATTCAACCCCATGATAAACAGAAAAGCAGTTTAAAGATAAAAATGAATTTCTGATTAAAATATCTACCAATATGCCTACTCAAATTGCAAACTCCTAAGCACTCCACAAGAGATATGCCTGTCACTGCAGGAGGATAAGGATGTCAAGTCCGAAGTAAAATGATACTTTCAGGCAAGCATGTAACAGAGGAAATAATAAAATATTGCAAATTGCATGTAACAAGGGTAATGAGTGGCATTTAAAATATACGTGTCTGTATACACACCTGTATCTATGTATGTATAGATGCATCTATACATACATACACAGATATGTAGAAACATATACATCTTACATACATTTTACATACATATAAAATATATAAGTTGTATGTGTATGTACATGTATGCATATAAGTAGGATATATGTATACAAATATAACACATTGATAAAATGTTTCAACATACTGTACACTATAAACAAACACAAATTTATGAAAAAAGTCACCATCAGCAACACTGATCGAAAAAACAATATACTCTCAGCTGAGCACCAAAACTGAAACACCTACTAGATCTGTTTTTTTCCCTACCACCCACACCCTGCCCATAAACAAAAACATCATGATAAACTGAGAGTATTTAAGTCCATTTAACATTGAAGTCACCAGATATTACTGCGAAAAAAACCACCTCTGTTTCTAATCTAACACCTCAAGATCAATACAATGGGAAACCAAGAAATTTACAGAAAGTGAGCTGAACTCTGCAATTCACAAGGAAGAGCCTGCTATGAAAAATAGTCAGGTTTTTCTCAAGTCAAAATAGAAGAGCATAACTAAATTATTTTGGCCACTTAAGTAAGATTACAATAACCTTAGTAGTTTTTTGATTTAAACGTTGCAAGGTGGACACTACATGAAGACACTATGAACTGGACTGCAGCAAGACTCAAAGATTTGACACTTTGTCCTGCCAATAACAGTATTTAAGATTCATAGTATTGTTTAGGGTACAGATAGCTCTGATGTTCACATCGACAAGAGTGTGAACTAAAGTTTCCTCCTATCCTTAGAGGATAACATCTAATAAAACCTTTATGCCCTCCACAGTTTAAGAGTAAACTGTGGCTTCTCAGACATGGGAATTAAATGAATAGCTACTGTCTCTCCAGAAGCTATACAACTGTGCTGCAAATAGAGTTGATGTTCATCACACCCACCACTTTAAGGTGATGCTGTTGGCTTTGTTTCACCCCTGCAGTTTTGGTGAATATACTGGGATTCTGAGTACTTCAGCTACCCCTGTTACCAAGGGAGTGTAAGAGGGTTCGGGATAATTCAGGAAATCTCTAGATTCCATTACCTGTAGTTTAGAAATACAACACAGTGATAGGCACTATGAATTATGGCTTCTCAGGGGAATTACATGGATACTACGAAATGGTTTACAGCACACAGCAAAGAATAACCTGAAAATCCCAGAGCAGCAAAATAAGGGCTGAGGAGAAATCTGCCTCATAATTTACAGTATGGTGGTAAACAGCACCAGCTAGGGGGTGAAGGCAAAAAAAAAACCCAAAAAACAGTATTGTTACAAAATAAGTGGTTGCAACATGATCAGGGATAGTTTTGGACTAGAAACTAACCAAAGAAATGAAGTCATGGCATACACATCTGGTAAGAGCACAAGGGAAGAAACTCTAATTCATTTTAGAATAGAGTTTACCATATTTGCAAAGTTTAGTATTTCCTAGACACCTGTGACAGCAAGGCTCAAGTCTCAGTGAGTCAAGCTCTGTGCCAGTGAGACAGAGACCACCAAGTGCTCAGCAGTAAACACAAACTTCTAAATCCTGATATTTAGCATAATTTTAAAACAAAAAAAAAAAAAATCACAGAGATGCATTAGAGTTAATCCTCAGAAACAAACAGCAAGATTTAATGTTCTTCAAGAATAGAAAAATGGAAAGGCTACCAGGGACTCTAAATAAATTCAGAAAACCTGTACTGAATGCAAACATGAAAAATATAATAAGGAAATGCATTTCACAGCTACTTCAGGAGTTTGAAATTAAACCCAGTGAGATCAAGAGTGCTTTGCAAAAATATAGCCAGCAAAGAAGGGTGTTGGCTTCCTGAAGACATCCGCTGTGCAGGATGGATCCTGTAAATACTGTCTGTTCACTGGTCTTAGAAAATTTACCTTCCACACCTCAGAAGTATGTGACAGACTTTTGCTGACACCAGGTGGGATTTTCAAAAGCACCTGCTATTCTGTAGGGCCAGAATTAGACTGCGGTACTTCTTCAAAATTTTGGTCCCTGCTAATTTGCTGAAAAAGACTGCCCCTTAAAGAAAACCACTGTCTTGGTGTCTGCAGACACAGTCACTGTTAAACTGAAAAAAACTCTTGCTAACAAACTCACAAACAGGCAGAACAGAGCAAGAAGATACGATTGCACAAGAAACAGAGCACCAGACCAGTTTGCATGTAAACCCTCAGAGACTTTCTTTTCCAATTGATTTTAGCATCTACTGTAAAAATTTCAGACAGTATTACCAAGGTGTCAGCTGAAGGAGTATGGAATCTCGATCTGCCTATACTGCATATGAAAGAAGACACCAAATTAAGAGACCCAGTTTCCTTCCCTTCTTCCTCCAGAGCTTGTTTCACAACTGTGCTCCTGGTCTCTTTTCAAAAAAGGGGAGGGTGGGGAAGGCAGACAGGTAGGCAGCAGATGGAGAGTGAGCTCTAAAAGTTTGAAATTGATGACGGGAAACTGGAGATGGTAATTTTCCACAGCATTTGTCAAAGAATTTTCTGGCGGCATCGAATGAAAGCTGAGCATTCAATGTGATACTTTCGTAAGACTACGTTTTAAACAAAGATAACAAAAATCAGTTAAAAAAAAAGGAACAACCAAATGCTTCAATCATTAAATCAACACAGTTCTAAGATGTTGGCTAGGAAGATGAAAAAGCTGAGAAGATGTCAAGACTTTATTTTCTCCTCGGATTTTTTCCTTTAATTCTGGAGTTGTTGCTTTCTTTAAGTAAGAGTTTGTCTTTTGTCTACAGAGGCATATATTTATTATTTTGACTTTTTTTTTTCGATTAAGAACCAATAGAAAAATAGTTTTATCTATGTACTAGCACCTTGGAAGATAAAGAAAAACTCCAGTGCTCTGTACTACAAAAAATACAGAATATTTGAAATTCTTAGTTTGTATTGCTAACTACTGAAACTGCTGCCTGAAACTGTGACTTTTATATAATATAAACCATTCGGCATATGTCTTGTTTTTTTAATAATGGAAGTGTCAGCAAGAAACTCGTAGACAAAGACAGTTTCTTAAGAAAGATCAGCAGACATTGAATTACAATGGTACTGATCAAATACATATGTATATAACATGTCAAGTATAACTCACATACTAGTGATACGGAAAAATACTATAATTCATCATAATACCAGTCAAGTATCTAGGAAGGAAAACATTTAAGCACACAGAAAAACATAGTCAGTTGGCCAATCTCTTCTTCATAAATTTAGAGGGTTGGTTGTATGAAAGAAACATACAGAATAAGACTTCAAACACTTCAAAACAAGTATGTTGTTTATGTTTTATTACCTCAAGTTCAGACCTTACATTCAAAAAAGTACTAATTTTAATTACATATTTAAACAAGATGCCTGTGACAAATTCTAAGAGGTTGTTTTGCAGATTATCTGACTTTAAAAATGTCGTCTTTGCTGTCCCTAGCCCTCTCACACATGTATATATTTCTGAGAATAATTTCAGAATATAATAAAGCCTACTAGTCCATTGATGAATTTCACAAATCCTGGTGACTGTCTCTTTAAATAAAATTTGCCATTAAACTTGCCTGTTAACTTTTGAAAATCAAACTGTTATACATTTTAAATATGAAAATAACAAGACATTATTTCTCCTGTAAAGATTTCAACCAATAGTAGGAAGACTATTTAGGTTAGAGGCATCAAAAATCATATTTCTATTTTTTTCCCAAGAAGACTTAGATACTGACTCCCTACAGTAAAATTATTTATGCTTGGAAAGCAGAAGAGTGTCCATACCAATGATTTCTGCATCCCAACTGCCGCTTTTCAGGCAAAACCACAGTTTGAGGGAACATTGAAGGGAATATTATTTGTCCAACACAAGAGTGATAAACATGGCATATGCCTCTGAAACTAAGAAGTGAAAAATGGACAATTCCCTGACAAACCACTTAAAGTTCCCAATGGTCTTCTGCCACTACCTTCATTTTGAGGAATTCCTCAGGTATTACCTGAGGAATACCTCCTCAGGAGGTAGTCCAGTCAATTCATATAATTCATTCCACCCTTCATTTCTTTTCCTCGACTCAAATAATGTAGCACTAATCTTACAGATTCAGTGTAAAGAAATGGCATGTGAGACCCAAGACAAAGCTTAAATCACTCCACTTTAAATCTATGTAGACTTTTACTGACTCGGCAGATTCGACTCTAATTTAAAAGTTAAAGTTAGACTTAAAGCTTTTCCAAGTTTAGGCCATTTAGCCTCTCCAATTAAATGTTTATGCCACTAATCATATTGGTATTTTGTTACTTTCAGTGGAGATTGCTAGTTCTCTGACCCAATGCTAATCACAGTCGTGTAATTTTTAAACTCCATCCCTACTCAAAACTTGACAATAATACACTAAGAGTCAAAATATATCAGAGAGAGTCTACATAAACTGTTGTCTACTGGTAGACTTCCAAAAGCTTTACATCTTGTGAAACAGAATGGTATGAAAATACACTATCGCACAAAAATACCTCTACTGCAAGGTAGTGCTTGTAAGCACAACAGTAGTCCTTTTGAAAAGATTCAGACTTAAAGGTACTGAAATCATTAAATACTTACTTAGCTCTGATCACATCACAATCCTTTTGGGAGAGTTCTTCCTGTTTCACAGCTACCTGAGATGACAAATTACTGCATATACTGCGCAACTCTTTCATTTGTTCTCTTGCCTCTGCTAAATCAGTTTCCATATTCTGCAAAGAAAGCATTTGAAATGTATTAAAGCTATGTATAAGAATGAGTTAAAGTCTACTACGTGTGTTATCTACCTATACAGATATATGGATGTGCATACATATATGCATATATTTATTGTGGTCTAAGCAAATATATGTAGCTATATGTGCATGTGTGTGTGTATGAAAAATGTGAAATACCAGAAAAAAGGCATATTTCAAATTTTAGGTGGTCACCTATTCTTTACTGTAGGAAGTTTTCCTTAATTCATTTGCTTCATGTGGAAGGAGAATCCTGAATTAAATCTTTGCAAAGCAACAGTACACTATTTAACTACTGAACTGTTTAAACCCTGTTTTCTGTAGAAATCAAACAGAAAAAAACTACTCCTAACAAAAAAACAGGTATACATCCATTGTTTTAATTTTTCAAAAAAATGCACAAAATTGTACACATGAACTAACTGGTTACAGATTCATTTTTGAGACTGCTTGTTAAATCTGCTCTGATTTTGCACTTTTAATTCAGTGCAAGGAATGGTTTCTTCAGGAAAAGAAGACTACAAGAAAACTTCTGGAAATGCTCACTGAAAACAATGTAAACAAGCAATAGTTTTCCTTTTACAGTAAGCCTTACTGTAGAACTTAGTCAGCAAAGTGTGAAGGTATATCTGGGAAATATAGCAGCAAGGCAGCTTACTCAAGCAAGACTTCGAACTCTACATAGTGATCTTACAGGAGTTCTCTAGAGGTTTAGCAGCTTAGAAGAGTACTTCAGTCCTTAAGAAGCTTCATATGACTATTATCCCAGAGTGTTTTGAGGCAAGAATGGAAATAGAAATATTACAGGAATATCTAGAGCAGAGTTTCAGAAGGTGGCAACAGTCTTAGACTTGCTTTGGTATTACACTACTCTCAGACACAATCACTTGTTCTCAGTAAGGCAAATATTCCAGGATTCATCAATAATTTAAAATAAATACCTCCCAGGAGAATAGCATCCCTAATCTACTGCCAACAGTATATTAGTTTATCTTCCATTTACATACAGACTTAGTTAAAGAAATAAAGAAATGCACTTTTTTCTCTTTCAGCAAAGATGCCTCAAATATTGAGGGTATCAAAACATTTTTATAACTGAAAAGCAAATAATTAATTGTCTCTCTTTAAAATAGTATAAAAATGTCTTATACATATTTGGATATATCAGAAGTGTACTACAATTAAATTCTTTGAACTTGCACAAGAATTATCATGTCCTGATAATAACAGTAACATCAACATGAGAAAATAGCAAAATTCATGACTGAATGAGGTAGGAAAACTATTTGTTTCATGATAAATCTCAGGCTATATACCTGGTGTACACAACTAATGAGTCATCAATCTCAAAGGCAAGGTAGCAAAAAATATTTTTTCTCAGATAATAAAAGATTTCAGAATGATGTTCATTCTATCAACACACGAAAATATTGAAGTGCAATAAGGTATTTATAACTTGCAGCCAAATAATCTTAGAGTATCTCCTCAGTGTTTTTTTTCCACAACAGCTAAAAGTTATTGTATATGTGAACAAAAATGATAATAGTTCACACTTTCTGTATGTAAATCCTACTGCCTATCTTTCACACCACACTATAGAGTTGCAGAGGTTTTTCATGGTTGAGATTAAAAAAATACCTGATCTTACCAATGCTTAAGTTCCCATCATCCATTGCAGAGTACAAAACAAAGAGTAGGTAATAAATGATTTTGTCATAAATACAACTTTAGAAGTTATACCATGGAAGAATTTAAAAACAGGAAAAAAATACCTTTCACTACTTCACCCCATTTGTTACATACACAACTTCATATTTTGATTTCAACTCAGAAATTCACCAGTTCAACCTTTTGAACTGATTTTGAAACCTTGAAACCTTGACTTTTTTTGGAAACATTACTGAAAGGGCAAAACATGAAAACAGGGGCAAGCTGAAGACTCTCCTTCTTAATTCCAGGTCTGTACTGTGCTGCTCTTCTTCCTTCATCTTCTCAGGCAGTCTTCACTATTTCATGGTCACTACAGCCAAGGCAGCCATTGATTATTATTTCCTTAATCAGTTTGTGAACAGCAGATCCAGCTATGTGTCACTCCTCATTGGCTCAGAGAATATCCATCTCAAGAATTTACCTCTGTCACACTCTAGGCACCACCTTGACCTGCTTGTGACCCCACTGTGAAAAATCAACACTACTTATTCCCTGGAATCACGGGGCTGTGATGCACCTTTCTCTCTTCAGCACGCCTTATCAGCCAGGAACACAGACACAAAAAAATGATTCTCACTGTCTCCACTGAAAGTGTGAGTAGCAATGATTTTCAATAATTTATCCAATATTACAAGCTCTACTTTTGACAACTTGAAAATTAATCAGTTTCGCACACACTAGATTTTCTCCTCCAACTATCAACAAACCATTCATTATCCTGGGAATCCTATAATCCTTTCATCGTAACCAGTCCAAAGGCCTCAATTTACAAGAACTTTACTTTCCACATTAACAGATCTGAATTAAGCTTTTTACAAAGGGTTTCCATCAGCACAACAATCACAAGTGTCACCAAAACCATTGAATTGCTAGTGGAGGAAAAAAGATGTTTCTGGGCAAGATGTTGATTAGACAGTTAGTAAATTGAATATACCAGAAGGTCATGTACTTTGATAGCGTGAAAGAGCACAGCCTTGTAAGTGTTCATTAGCCATGTAAATATAAAGAATCCGCTAACTAGATGTGTATATAAGCAGCCATCAAACACTTTGATACCATGTTTGTGGATTATTTCTTATAGGAATTTAAAAAGAACTTGCCAATTTTCACCAGCAAACAAGACAAAGTATAATTTAAATGATACAACATTTTGTACAATGTATTCAATTATTTCCTTTTTCATTTTATCATAAACAGTGAAAATAACTTTTTAATATATTATACCCAATAATAAGGCCTCTCACAGAGTGGAGCCCTCTGGGGGCTAGGACACAATTTATCCGAAACTGCAGCTAAAGTTTTAAAGCGTTCTTCCAAAACAACAAACACCAAGTCTACTGCAAACAAATCACAGATAAGTAAATTACACATTGAGAAAAAAATTGTGAATGATAATACTTCTAAGCTTTTATTATTTTGTGTATATATATTTTATCTTAAAATACAGTATCTTTTATTTTTTAATGATTATATTTTAAGATGACTATTTGAAGTCAGATTCCTGCTTTGCAACATCAATTTTTAAAAAGCTGTGGGTCTTAAGTGAAGGAATGTAAATGAATGCAAGTCCCCACTGGTAGATTTGAATATATAACTTGTTATTTAAAGAAAATAACTTGTAGTGCAAATGTCTGGAGAAGTTAATTCTGAAATAACATCCAAGAGTCCATTCCATTTTGTACCTTTATTCTGGCATCATTGCCAGATTTTTCTGTTTCCCATTGTGCCTCCTGCTTCCTCAGTTTCTCCAGGTCATTTAGCAGGTCAGCACAGCATGTATTTAATCCCTTATTTTCCTCCTCCAGGTTTTTTATAACCAGCCTGTTTTGCTCTTCCTTCTTCTGTGCACACTCCTCAGTGTCCTGTAGAACAGTACCACAAGGGCCGATAAACAAAAAAAGTGAGAACTAATCAGCAAATATAAACTGTGCAGTTTTACCCTCACAGCAGCTTCTTCTATATTTGATGGCCAAGGTCACCTGTGTACTTTTATTGGCCTCTTTCATGCAGGTGGAAGGGTCATATTTTTTAGCTGGATGACAGCTTTGATGAGTACACATTTGCAAAGAGCCCATTAATTGATCAAGCTGCCTTTGATGCTGTCCCCAGCTATTTTTGAGACCCACACAGACATATCCTCCCAGACCTCGGCTTTATCAATTAATAATGCCAGTCCCATCAGAATCTAATTACAAGAAGCCACATCTTCACACTCCTACTTTCTTTGCTCCATTTCCATCATTAACTATTTATCTGAAAGTTATAAAGCTTGGATTCTTGGCTTTAAAGCATCTTCCTCGTAGTTGGTATGTGAGAAAACAGTAAGGTATAGCAAGGCCTAAGGCAATTTTTTCTCCAAGCTTGTCACTTTCTGTGCCACAAAGGCTGACATTGCTTAAAGAACTACTTCAAAGCTACAGTCTTATGAAACTATGTACAAGTCAATATACCTTAAGTTCTTGGCTTTTATCTTTAAATTTCTGGTTCAAGTTACTGAATTCACTCTTCAAACGGGCATTTTCCTCATCCACAGCATTTTTTCTCTGTATTAAGTTGTTTATCTCTTGCTGCTGTCCTGTAAGTCTCTGTTTAAAAAAAAAAAAAAAATCTCTTAATAGGCAAAAAGGAATTGTAAAAGAAAATGCATGTACTGGATTTTAGATCTGTGCTTTTTAGACCTATGAAACATAACAATCTGATTATGTAGTTTTATAGCATTATTTTCATTTCATTAGTACTTTAACCATACTTAAAACTGCATGACTATATGACACAGTAACATAAATGAGGAGTATCTTGTGTAGCTGCTGCTACACAAAAAAGCCCATAAATGCAGAACTGAATGGATGTTATTCAGTAAAGCTTAGACAAAGACAGTCACTCGCAGAAGTTATATTTGTGTTTACGGATTAAGAATACATTAGAATACTATTTCACTTGCACTTTTAGTATACCAAAAATCAAGCCAAAAAGTAGAGTTCAAAATTCTCCAGAATTTATGAAGATAACAAGAAATAAATACTAAGTGACACAACCAAAAAGATTGTGACACAAAAGTGTTATAAAAAGGGAATTAAGTCTAACTAAATTTGTAGCTCAAGGAATATAATACAACTTTTTTCAATACAGACAACAGTTTAGCGTACCCACACATAGTAAAATCTCACTGCCACCAAAAAAACAACTTCAACTTTCTGTGTTAGATACTTGCACTCTATTCTTATGACTTTCATATGAAAACACCCTCACTCTTAACGCATATTAGAACTGCACATTTTTCTTCAGAAGTCTCTTTTAATTCCACAGACTGTTTTGTACCTTACCTTCCTAAATCAAAATGGTATTAGTCTAAAATCTTTTTTCGTAGTAGTAACACTGTAACTGTAGCAAGATGAAACTTTTATTTCAGGACAAAAATGCAACTGCTTTGCCTTTAAAATACAAGGTAAATTAAATGTGTTCAGAAACATAAAAAATTATCCAGAGGGTATACCTTTAGATTATTCTACAATACTGCTGATAACATACATAAGGGTTTTCAACCTCCACATGGTTAAATCTGGTTCACATGTACGTCAGATGTGAAAAATGGTGAAAATGTGCTGATAAAAAAAAACATAAAAAACAATACATTTGAAGTAATAGTCAATAACCACTGATTTTCAGACTACATGTAACAATTAAGGCAAAAAAAGTAACTATGCCACCACTGAACTCAAAGCAACTCGCTCACATGAAGAAACACAGCTGTGCACGAGGGTAAGTAGGGCTTCCAGAGCATTGGCATCCAGAGCACCCACACTGCACAAGGAAACTGTTCACAAAGCAATAACCACAGAAGGATGGGGCAATTTTGAGAGCCTAAGTAGCTGTTTGAGTACCAGCTTCTCCTCAAGGTACGCACACTCCTCTCCCTACTCTGCACAAACAATTACTGAGCACAAAGCAAATCTCTGCCCTTTCTGCTGCAATATGTTGTAACATTTGACAACCAGTTAATGGCCAATAAACTACCTTTTTCAGTATTACCGGAGTTAAATCACGTAAAAAGCATTAATTTCACATATTGGATTATAAGACTACAGTTGGCAGAAAAAAATTATTTATGAATTATTATTTAAACCACTAGTGAGCTACTGTGACAGGAAGGCATGTGAAAAATATGTTTGAAGATGTGCATTGAAATTAATCTATGTATTTAGCAAATGTCTTCGTCACTAAAAATATACATAACTACTTCTTCCTGTGGATTGTTTGTTTCATTTTTTATTTTTTAACACAGACCTTTGTTGTATCTTTTTCCAAATTACTTTGAATATCTGCCTCTATTCTGTAGACTTTTTCTACACACCACATTCCCCTTTTCCTTGCAAATATTTTTATTGTTCTATTTCTTCTCCTACCACCATCTCCAGATCTTTTCTATCCATTGTTCTTCCATATTTAGTACATTTATTTTATCCCTCTGACCACTACTTTTATCCACACACTGTTAGAAATACGGTAATATTTCTTACAAAATAAAAAAAAACACCATACCACACTACATAGTAGAAAAGATGTCCAAGCAAGAACAAACCCTGCAACCAGTTCAGCATATGAGAAAGGTAATGCTAAATTCTGTAGCAAATATTGAAAACAAACAACCGTGAACAGATAAAGTTTAGTAATAGTGTAGGGAGGCATGAAGGATGTTTCTTCCCTACACTAAAAATTTCACTTTATCAAGAAAGAAAAATAATTATCTTTGTTGTACCTCATACTCAATATCAGCCACAGTTGAATTCAAAGAATATACAAAATTTGGTACTTTCTAAGAGTGGTCTTTAATAAAGTCAAAAAGAAATTGAATGTGAACAGAAGAGAATGGAAAAATGACAACAAAAATTGAGAGAAAAGTGAAAGAAAATACAGAAACCTCATATTCTCATATCTTAGATTTTTGCCTGAAATGTCATTAATTCCAACCAAGCACACACAAAAAAAATAGTTTGTATTTAGAACAGTGTTTAATTGGTAATTTCATCTCAAACATAGAGCGTACTTGTTTATGTTTTATAATATAACTAACTCCCCTACAGAGACACATTTTACAAGACTGGCACTTTGAAAAGATTCCAGTCACAGTTTGCCTAAGATTGCAGATTCATAATCATTCTTCTTTCCTCCAAAGAAAAACAAAACCTGATTTTCAGATTCAGAAATTTGTAAGAATTTTTTGTGAGAGATATAACACAGTGCATAAACTCTCTCAGCCTAGTTTATCAGCAGATGTTAAGGAAGAGATAAAGAAATTAAGAAAACTCCTTTACACTTCGGATTCCCCTCTTGCATATTTTGAGCCTACCAGACACCAGGGTCAATTTTCACTGTTCAAAAAGCAAAATATTTGCTCTTCAGAGGTATTATTACAGTTACAGGAACAAACTGTTGCTGGCAGAGATTATTTAGTTGCATCTTTAAAAAGGTATGAATCCCCATTACCATGGAAAGCATCAGTTATTTTGTTTGCCTCCCTCCCACTCCACAGGTCCTCATAGAATTTGAGTAAGTGGCTCCTTTGAGTCTTTCTTCCAGCTCATTACTACTTGTTTAACATTTATCAAGACAAAGTCTATATTTGAAGAACACCCTTGTAAATTCTACCTATCTGAAAGAGTCTATTGTCTCTAAAGAGTTAAAAATTCACAAAACATGCTCTCACAAAATCTCAAAGTGCAGCTCCAGCCCCTTAAGGCATCTAATTTGTGAGTACACAAGCTACATCATGTTACTACTTAGTTTCATTACATACTATGCAGAAACTGGTAAGCATATGTGTATTCCTGAAGTGAAATCAAAGATCTTTTGTGTCCTGTTTGGAATAGGAAATTTATCAGCATTTTGGAGGATGAATGGAGACATGAAGGTAAAAAAGCACAACTAGCTATTTCAAATATTTGCTCCATATTGCTGAGATGAAATTTTAAACTCAAATAAGTAACTGACTTTGCATACTTTGCAGGATAATCAGACAGATTATCCTGAATCAGACTCGCACACTAATTGCCTATCACCACAACTGACCCACTTAAGACTTTAAATCAACCAAAAGGCAAATACACCACATCAATCACTAAGCCGCAAACTCACCTGAGTAGTCTGCAAAGTCGTCTACTGCAGCAGCAGTTAAATGATATTTAGGTAAGTTATACCTGCATGGAATAAATCCTGTTATGTTTCAAAGCATTTTTCTTGGGTACCACTTTGTATGCTCTTGTCTTTTCCTCTACATGAGTTGAACTTTTACTCTCATATCTGCTCATTTCATTTGCTTATAAAGAAGGGGAAAAAAAAAGGGACTGTTACTCAGGTGCCGTGACTGGGTAGAAAGAAGGGTCATAAAGAAGAATTTCTGAGATACAGACAATTAAGTAAATTATCATCTGCCTTTGCCTGTGCAGCTGTTTTTGCACTTTGCTTCCTCAACCTATGAATTATCTTGTATAACAGGAGGCAGAAAGTAAAGACCGATTCTTACAGCAGAGAATACAAGCAGTGTTCCTAAAAGACTACCCTACTCTGGCAGCCAAATGAAATAGCAGAAAAAATCCATACCTGATCAACACATGGGGCAACCTCCCACATGAGGTTATTTTGACAGACTTAACCAGAAAAAAAACATTCATCAGGAATTTATCTGTTCCCAAAGTATCTACTGTTTTTGTCCAGATACTGTAACAGACAGGCTAATGCTACACAAGAACAATCTCAACATACATTTTGCATTGGGTGCAGTCGTACTTGTTTGAATACAACAGGACAAAAGCAACGTTCAATGGCCATTTGACAGCTTGGTGCTCAAGAACTATAAAAACCCTCATATAACTAAGATAACTACGGTACACTTCTCAAGGTTTTTCCATGGACAAACTGCCAAATACAAGAGAGAAAACTGTATTCTAGAAGTGAATTTACTCTAATGAAAACCAAAGGAGTCTGATTTTTCCCTTTTGCTCAGCTGGGAAGAATCAAAGAGTATCCCTTGTATACTGCTGGAACCCAGAATGCTCCAGGCAACAGTATGTACAAAGAAAGAAAACACTGTGACCTGGTGAAGCAGGTCTTTTGATGTTGAAGAGGACTGTCATTCCAGAATTCATTTTTATCCTTTCCCATGGCATCTCTTTAGCTACAACACAATACACTTTTTCATTTCCCTAATAATGTCAAATTGTTTACTGGCAAAAACTACTTCTTTTTTAAATACCTTCAAATCAATCTGCAGAGGAAGCACAATCACGTGCTAAGTCAAACAAGAAAATAAGCTACGAAAACTACAATCAAAACTGAAGGGGGAAAATTGTCCTTTTTTGTCTTAGCTCTGAACGCCTCAGAGTCTTTTCATGGCAGTACGATGTTATAATTATCTGTCAATATTTCATGTGAATAGATATACAAGAAGTGTTCAATTAAACTTCATTTTTATCCAGTGTGAATTTAGACAGTATATGACTGTATGGAGACAGTGAAAGTGGCAACAAAAACAAAACTCTTTAATGCTAGGGGTCTGTTTCCAAAAAGAATATAAATTAGGATACAACTACCAGCAGTTATGTACTGTTTGATATTGCAAACATCATCACTAAACTTCCAGCCTTCACTGAAAGATTTTTTAACCCGCTACATAAAACAGCAAGTAGAAAGGACTAAGCAACAACAGCTGTACATGCTATTGCTGCATTAAGTGTTCTCTAAATTTTTACATTTTTTGGAGTGGAAGGGTAAAGAAAAAAAACATAACACAGTCTACAGCAGGTTATGCAGTTTGAAATTTGATCAGACTGCATTACTGAATCAGTATTGCATGCCTGCCTCTATACAGGTTCATAAAATGTAGATTAAAGCGGGTTTTATTTCATGTCAACAAGTTAACTCAAATACCTACTGATAGTTTATCAAAATATCACTAAAAATCATTCTAGCAGAAACGCACAGCTGAAACATATATCCTTCATGGCTGCTGCTAATGATACTGAAATGCAGCAACTCACCTCGTTTCTGTCATTGGCTTCTGAAGTACTTCACAAAAAACCTCAAATCTCTGCAGCACAATATTAAAGGTGTCCATCTATGACTGCAATGAAGGGACATGCATTCTATTTCCACTACCAACAGGATCAGGGTAACAAATAAACATTATATTCTCTGCTTTCTTCATCACATGCTTTAAGAGAAGCTTTCACTGGGCAGCAATACATTTATAATATACCACATAAAAAAATAAAAATGAACACAAAGTAACTGGAAGTGATGAAGAATTTAAGTATTTTTCCCCAAGGAGTGACTTTTAACAAAATCCTGACATCTTAAGCAGAAATAAAAATAATTTATTAATTAAATTATTTTATTACAACTTAAATGTGAAAACATTTTTCTTGCTTTTATACCTGTTTTCCTCAAAATTTCTACTTCAACATTTACATATTTATTCTCTCCCTGTCATCATCTCGTTTTCCCCACCAAGTAGTTGAGCTTGCCTAACCATACTCCTAACTTTCTCTCCTCCCTTTCCTTTTTTCCTAGCAGGAACTGAACAATAAGTAGGCACCACTAAATATGTGCCCGTAATATATCATAGCTTTCCTTGATTTAGCTTTCTTGAATTTCTGTTTAGATTTTTTTAAACTTTATTAATCCTCATGGTTCTAAACCTGAACACTCATAGGCATGTTTAAGAAATAACATTCCCAGATATATTCTCATACAGTTCTCCCAAATAAAGAAAAACACAAAAGAGAAAACAAATAAAATGAACAAAAGAAATCCGCTCTCTTTCATCTCATGACTATTCATTAGATTCTTTAATTATTTTCAGATGTAGGATGAACAGAAGTGCTATGTAAATAATTCATGAAAAGGTAACCATATGTTACAGAAGTCATCTGCTGCATTTTGCAGTTGGTATGATGTTCTTTCATAGTCAAAATTACACTAGCTAGTTAAGAATATAAAACACAAGTTATTCTTAAATCCACATTGCTCCAAAAGTAAAATGCCAACAATGCTATCTGATTCTACAGTATCCTTCCAAAGGATGCCTGTATTCACAGTTAACTATTCAACTTAGAACTTGACTCCTAACAAGGACAGAAAAAAACAACTGACATACAATGAATTAAAATGTAACACATGCAATAGTATTACAAGTGCTTATCCTATTATTAATTCCTATTTTTCACACCTGCCCTTATGCTATAACAATCGTAAATATAAAAAAAAAAACAAGCACAAAGAGAGGGGAATTGAAGTGGGGGATCTGACTTAATTTTATACCACCAGGAAGTTTGTTTGTTCTTCCTTATCCTATCCCATGCTTTCCAGGACTCCCTGACACTAAGCAATTAAAACAATTGTTTCTGACAAAAAGAAGTACAAAGCCATAAGCAGGCATCTGCAAATCCATTCCCAAAATTAATCAGAATTTTTGAACACCTATTTCTATCAATAATAGATGTGAAAAAACATGGTAACTTAAAGACGTATACAAGGAAAAACAGTCTTAGAACAGTGTCCATTCAAATGTGCTTACCGACTACTTATGTATGTGCTGCATAAAAACGGCAGGTCTTTTTTGCAGGAGGAAGAAGATAAAATGAAGATTTAAAGCTCTTTTTCAAGAGGATCAAGTAAAATGGTTCTACAGAGAAGCAGACCAGAAATATGAGCAGCTGAAAGAGGTAGGGAATATGTACTTACTCCTCTAACACTAGTTGGTCTCGCTCCTGAATTCTCACCTGGCCCATAGATTAAGGAAGGGTCAAACAGTATAATCTATTATAAACACTATGTTCCCTATTGCCCTCTTTGGACTTGTCTGATGTGATTAATTTGGTGTCTTCAGCAAAGTTTGCTATCTTAATCGAACCACCTGACAGAATTTCTTAGTATTTGAACATGTGGTGGAAATAAGCTGTGACTTTATGCAGTGCATCAGTCAGTCTTGCAACTCCAGTACCTCACGTTCACTAGCAGCAAAGGAACTATCTCTGGCCAGCAATCTGCAAAGCAGGTCACAGCACTGATAAAACTTGTTTAGGATGTGCACCATTTCATTCCACTCAAGCGGCTCCTTACAGCTACGCTACAGCATGTTCCTTCTCTCCACTAAAAACAAAGCTCTACTACTCTTTTCACCTCTTACAATATCCTACAAATCCTTTGTGTCCCTTCCGCTGGTTCCTTCTGCTGCACAAGCATAGTGCAAGCAAGATCTGCCAGCAGCCGCATTTTTGTATTGACAAGGGAGCCAAACTGTTTCTGGCACACGCGCGATAGGTTTGCCATCTCTGAAACAAGGAACACAGAATCTCCTTGCCCTGCAAGAGGGCAATACTTCAAGGCAGTTTTTCACAAAAAACACACCTCTGATTTGGAAATGAGACAGCACTGCCAAAAAAGAAAAGCCATAGCATCATAATAAATCCAGCACCTCTCCCAGTATAGCATGTATTACAGTAATGCATCTGCTAGATTCAGAGATTAGCTGTCCATTTTCCTCTAATGAGGATATGACAGCTCTTAGGATAACTACAATGAACACTGACAATATAATCTGACAATCTTGCCACAGCTCTAACATCACCCTAACCATCATCTTCTCTCAATAAATGCCCTTTCCTCTGCACTAGAACATACTGGATTTTCCATAGGACCTGTAACACAGCACTGTAAAGTGGCACTTTACATTGACACTTTCTCTATTCCTTCCTCTCTTCTTAGCAGATATATTTTGAAACTATGGAAAGCAGCGGCACAGCCCTGTAAGTCAGGTAGCAGAAAATCCAATATCTTCTTACCTCCTATTTTCTCTACTAATTCCAAATCAAAACGAACAATCTGCTAAAATGAGCTTTTTCTCTTCTCTTCATTGAAGAGCACAATCTTGAAGGAACTAGGGGTCGGGTTTTTTTCTATGTTTTCCTCCTCAGTAAGGCCTACACAAGGTCCTCAGAATGAGTTAGCCTCTGTCTCTGAAAGTGCGCGTGACTATGTGAGATCTGCAGGAAATGATACCTACTAGCATCTACTCCTGACACAGCAATATTTCATTACACTCACATACATCAATGCTGCCAGATCAGGTGTAGTAAATAATGAACAGCTGTTGCTATGATCAACTTTTCCGACAAGCTCCTTCCTAAGTGTGGTCAGCAGATTCATAAGGGCAGAACCTAATCTCAAAGGGCACTGCACGCTTCTTTCTGCTACCTGGTCCCTAAGGAACAACACTTTTCTTGAACTTGAGGAATTCAAGTAAGAAGCCGTGATATATGAAGGGATTCCTTATCAACAATGTAAGGGGGGAATAAAATCCAGCTTCACCCTCTTAAAACTATACTGACTTTACAATTAAAAAATACATAGTGTCACTACAGCAACCAGATAATATACTGAACACAGCTAAATTAATCTCTTCTACTGTAAACACACTTTCCAGCAGCTTTAGAAACCATTTATATCTCAAGGAAAAAGGTTATCCTATTGTAATGCTAATTGGCTACACAATAACTATTTGTACCTTGATTAAAAAGAAATTTCCCAAACTAGACCCCCGCTCCCCAGAGGATGAATGAGATCATAAAGATGACCTCCCTCTTCTTTCCAGGCTTGAATATTGAGCGCTGCTAACATAAAAATTGAGCATTTCAAACCAGTGGAATGGGCAGAGGACAAGAAACATCACATTTCTTTACTTACTGTACTTTTCCTTGTCTAATCCAAATGCAGCTATCATTTTAGGCTGTCTTTGTAGAAACACCACTGAGAACACAAAGGCTGAGTAATGAAGATCCAGAGGCTTTAGTTAACTTCAGGCGTGGCCACACAGGCAAAATAATGAAAAGGTGAAACATGAATTTACAGTACACCTGTACAAACAGCTAACATTGATTTTTTTTTTTGTGGATTAAGTAGGAAAATTCCTTCCTCAAAATGGAGTAAGCTAGCCCACAGAAACACATTTTCAACTTGTAAAGAAAGCATTCCTACTGGGAATTCACACAAAAGTATTAATGAGCTGTAAAGGTACACTGTAATTTACAGCTTATTAATTTCTTCAGACAAACAAGCCCACAGGTGTTAGCCATAGTCATCATACCACCTACCTCAGGTAGTCTTCTATAAATAAACCAGAATCAGCAACTTTCAACTATTTGAATAATAAATGTATTTTCCTCCCCATCTTTCTCACTCAGATCAGCTTCTTAACAAGATTTCTTTCCCTTAATTTTATGAGAAAACTAACTAGAAGATGGCAAGCAGAAAGGACAAAGACTTACGACAATTCACTGATGCAGTTCAAAAGGTTCACATAAAACAGACAGGTTTCACCACTGAAGGCTGCTTCCTTTTCCAAGGTACAACTTGAGTAAAATTATATTTTTAAAGAAAAAAGAAGTGTCAGTGTTCTCAGATATTCTTCGCTTGCAGTATCTATAAGTCTCATTCACTGGAGAAACTTTTTTTGCAAAGAGTTTATAAACTTTGCATAATCTCATCACTACTGACACATTCATTCAAACTCCCTATTACTGAAATTATCCTCATGTCCCTCATTACACAAGAATAACCAAGGTTATATGATACTGGAAATAAAGTGTTTAGATGGAAATAATGTGTGTATACATTTGTCTTAATTTAATAACAGCATTTTATTACAAAGAAATATACAATCAGATGAAGGTACAAAAATTAAGAAATATTTATTAGTGTTAATTAATGCTTGAAGGTAGAATTACGTTTCTTTCAATTGGACCCATTAAAGGGGCTTTAATATAGATTTGCACAGCAAGCTGAAGATTTTCAAGTGCAGATAATGAGGCAAGCTAGTACTATTTTAACCCCTCTGGAGTATAATCAGTTGATAAGGTTTTGAAACGTTACAAGGTCTAGGACAAAAAGATTAGCTTTAGTTCCTCCAGATCAAAATTGAAACCCAATTAATTAACAATGTTACAGAAGAGGAAAACAGGTGAAGATACTTTAATTTGTCTATTGCATAAATGGCAGAAGACTGAGTTCCCTTTTTCCACATTATCTTCTAAACTAATTGTTTAAATTCAAAAATTTTAATGCATTCTTCCAAAAGCCTTACCTTATTTTAAAAATAAATTAAAAAAAGCACCAGTGATGTATTTGAGACATACAAAAATATTATAAATTAAATACACCAGGTGGGAACTGTTTCCAAAGAAAAGGGAGAATGAAAAAAGGTGTCTGTAGCAGTCAGCCTTCAGAAGAAGAATAATTAAAATTCTAGGATAGTGAGTTGTCCATTTAAAGGCAGCAGTTAGAAATTCTTTTCCTTGAAACACACAAAGAAATTATGTATATATGGCAAGGATACATCACTATTGAGAAAAGAGTTTTGAGCCACTGTGTAAAACAAAAGTGACAGCAATAAGATCAGTACAGCAATCTAGACACCAACCTCAAAGGAGTAAGAATTTTACCGCACAGCATTTAGAAAAAATATGTATACACTAGATGAGGCACAGCCATGACTATCAAGACCAAAAGTTACTAATCAACTCATCACAAAGATAGGAATTTAAAAAAAAGAACAAACAAAGGGAAATGAACAATGAAATACAATGAAAAATTCCAATATAATACATTTTGTACTGAATTTCTGTGCAATAATAGATGAAAAAAAATCTTACAGGCTTTAATAAATACCATATTTATTTGAAGAGCACATTCTGAATTGCTCCACATGATTTTCTATTTAAAAAGTTTAACAAAATATGCAGTTATGCAGCAAACTCATGGCAAGAAAAAAAGGTCTTATACACTTATCTAAAACCATTGTAATTTAGAGAACAGTCTGAAGTCATACTAAAGTACATAAAAGTTCAATGCATGTACTCTGTTCCAGAGATATTAAATAGCAGAAGTTTTGCAAACATATGACTTACACTGATTTTTACTCTCAAAGCCACAGATCCCATTCTCATGAACATTTGCGCACTTTTTCCCCCCATTTAGGATATACAAAAGTGAATAAAGACCATATTACTTCTCAGTTCTAAGTTTCTAAATTAATTATTTCAGTTGATTTTAAGTAATGTCCGTTAAAATGGACACCCTTCAAACAGTTGCAATCTCTCATTACAAATAAAGCTAATTTAGCTCTCAGTACTAAATAACTATATGCATCTCACCTAGGATGAGGAGAAGTATGCTTTCTTGTTTACAGTAATTTTAAAAGGGCTCTTAAGCCCGTCAAGACAAAGTCCAAGCAGAATACGAGAGAAGAAAGATTATCTCGTGTTCTCCTTCTAGAGTTCTGTTGTTGTTTCTGGAAGCAATATCAGCTTACATACATGTCGAAGTATGAGATACATCATTTATTTGCCTTTTTTTCCTTACTTAGCATGGATGCATACAATCAGCTGTTTGGTGGCCACCCAGAAATTGCTAGTAAATAAATACCGTATGACAAATGATATTGTTGCAACTGGTACCTCTGTATGATGTGTGAACCGGAAAGGAAAAACAACAAAAGAGATGACTGGGTAATCTCCCCTTTCTAGATGTAAGAGACTGGTAGGCTGCAATACACAGCCTTGAATTCTTGCTGTCTATAGTTTACAGAAGAGAATATACATTGTCATTACTGTCAAAACTCAGTTTCATAAGCAACCTATTCGCATGTTAATTACACAAATAATATATTTTTCTCCCTAGATCAACAAAGAGAGAACAAATCCAGAAAAACAGAATAAATGAGAATGCTCCTTACTACATTGTTCTCTATGCCAGCTCCGGTCTTTGACTACCAAACCACCAAAACCAAGCTACAAACTCAGAAAATGATCCCCCACTTATTTCAATCCTGTGTCATCCCAGCCAATGAATGAGGCAAGAAGGTCAGAGTGACACCGCCTTCATATACAGCTTTTATATGCAGGACTGGCCGTTGACACCATCTGGTGCCCTTCACACACACCCCACCTCCCACCCCACCAAATCAATGATACTCTAATGGAAGCTATTTGAAAGGGCTGTATTACAACATGCATTAAAGTTGTGATGATCACCAAAAAAGCAGCTTCTGTCTTCCTCATCTGTTAATTCCCCCATTTTGTTGCCAAGCGTTCGCTCCTTTCCAGGCTGCCACTTTTCCTTGGTTCTAGTTAAATTTTCAGCCTCTCTCCACTTCCAGATGGTAACTGTATCACACTACCATTTTCAGATTTCTGATCAATTTCAATTTCAGCTTCTGAAATTGATCTGACACCACAGAGAGCAATCTCATGGAGATGCACACTACAGGTTCAGAAGCTGTCACAGCAGGCAGCCCTTCTTAAAAGCACATTACTGCACACCAATTCTTATAAACTTCTTACACAGGTATTTTCTCTTTCAGCTAAGGATAGGTAGGGTAGGAATGCAAAAATAATCACACATTGCTGGTTTATAAAAATTGATGTGCATGCATGCACCAGACACATTACAAATCACATCTACAGCCATGAGGACGTGACAACACACAAAAACACCAACCACTGCTGTAATACAAAGTAAAAGGATGAATAACCTCATTTCAGTGGTTTCTCATCAAGCAGCATATGTATCATGTTTATTTTGCACAAACCCAAAGTAGGTAAGCTCTGGAGACCTGAGTTTACACCACCGGCTACACAACTTACCTCAATTCAAGCATGATGGCCCTAGTAAAGGCCATCAGAAATGTGAGGAAATTCACTAATGACACCCTCAGCAAGTTTGCTGATGACACAAAACTGGGAGGAGTAGCTGACTCACCAGAGAGTTGTGCTGCTGTTCAGCAGCTGGACAGGCTGGAGAAATGGGCTGAAAGGAACCTCATGAAATTCAACATTAGGAAATGAAAAGTCTTGCACCCCAGGAGGAACAACCCCATGCGACCTTGAATGCGCTGGGGGCTGTCCAGCTGGAAAGCAGCTTGGCAGAAAAGGAGCTGGGGGTCCTGGCAGACAACAGGTTGACCATAAGCTAGCAAAGTGTCACTGTGACAAAGATGGCAAATGGTATCCTGTGCTGCATTAGGCAAAGTATTGCCATGAGGTTGAGGGAGGAGATACTTCCTCTCTACTCAGCACCAGTGAGGCCACACCTGAAGTCCTATATCCAGTTCTGCACATTAAAATCCAAGTTCAGGTTTGTTCCTTAAGCAAAATAAGGCAATGAGTTGAGAAAACTTTTCACAAAAAGTTTCATCTAAAAGTATGGGGTTAATTGATACTTTATCAGAACGCTATCATTTCTGAATCATCTGCAACTTCCACCTTAAGCCACAACATCAAATTATTATCATATCTAAGGAAATATAAATTTGATGTCAATGATAGAAACTTTCTGAACTGCTCTATTTAAATATGATACGAACCTGTTCTAGGGTTTCTATTTTGCTGTCTTTGGCTTGCAAAATCTCTAAAACCCTTCTGTCCTTGACTTCAGCTTTCTGCTTTTCTCTGGAAACAAACAAAAAAAATAGACACTTTATTAGTCATAATTTGCAGTTAATCATTTGAATTTTTCATGTCCTGATAATGAATGTCATTTTAAAGCATAGAAAATTAAATTATCTGAAGCTGACAGGCCTTGCAGAATTAATCAGGGAGCATATGGCAAGTGACAGCAAATTACATCTGTAAACAGCTAACACAACTTTGTTCAAAAAGAAACAGAAGTAAGAGGTCTTAAAATACATTTTTAAGCAGCTGAAATTATCTGTCTCATTCTTTCCCAAATGCAGAAAGTGTATTTGTCCATAGACTGAGCAAAACATGTTTTTCCTGCTTAGCAACGTAGAGTCACTAAGCTGATGAGTTTGTGAAGGCCTTCTCTCAGCTATGTGGTATTCCTGTGTCTGAAACAATAGTTTTGAACATCACAGATAACTATTTTACTATCTCTCACATGGATAGAACCTATAACTTTAACCAGGGGGAAAAAATGATAGTTCAGAAGCTTGGGTAATGGGAACAAGCAGAACCTCTCTATGTGGTTATAAAGTGCAGGGTTATAACCATCTCTGCAACACTTCACAGAAAATCTGATGATGCATCATTAACACTTTTTTCAACAAACCACTTCATCTCATTGCTATCCTATTTCTTGACTGAGTTTTAAATGTTGATGTCCTTACAGGCTTCTGGTTTAGGCAGAGAGAAAACAAATGTGATAGTAAGGATACACATTCCTTAGCACAAGACA
Organism: Stercorarius parasiticus; assembly: GCA_013396915.1. Classification (NCBI taxonomy): domain Eukaryota; kingdom Metazoa; phylum Chordata; class Aves; order Charadriiformes; family Stercorariidae; genus Stercorarius; species Stercorarius parasiticus. The sequence goes on along the minus strand of VWZL01001298.1, from coordinate 742,363 downwards.
GAGTTCCTATCATATATATCTGCAACAAAAGGTCTGAGAAACATATATTCCCTGAAAATAGCAAATACTTCAGGCATCCCCAGCACCACAGGTGACAGAGAAGCAGAAACTCATTCAGATTATCCCTGCTTTCACAATACAGTAAACTTCCATATTGGCTGGATATAAGCTACCCTTAGAAGCCAGAGAACCTTACTTGCACAACTTTTGCTCTGCCAAAATGGGAACATTTCAGAGGTGGAAGGGAATGGAAGGGTGGTACCCATGAGTCTGTAAATTGGATTGGAAGTGGATGAGAATAGCCAGCTGTGAACAAAAGTCTTCATCTGCATTTTGTAACAGAGATCAATAAGTATAGTAGATATATGGACAATTATTTTTCTCCACTACTATGTATTACTGCTTATTCTACTGTTATCAATGATTTTAAAGGCTAAACTACACTGTCCCCACAGGCCACCCAATATCACGTTTTTTTAAAATAAATTTCTATGACTGCTAAAATATCTAGTCTTATTCTAAGTAAATAAAGAATTAAATAAAAATGGTATGGAATTTGAAGCAAGACTTTTGGAAAGCGAGGTCTCAAGGCATAATAACTGCAAGTAGCACTGTCCTACTGCAAATACAGCAGCACTGATGTGCTGTAGCACTGGAAGAAAACTAAGATAAACCTAGCTCAAAAGATATGTGTTTAAATTACATTTATCTAGGAGAAACAAAAATGTATGGGATCTTAAGCACTTGTATGGCATTAAAATCTACTTCCATAAAGAAAATAATTCAGGAGCTGTAATGAGAAAAGTGAAAACATGAATATTCAACAAGTATTCCAAAAGACATTTCACGTCTGAAAGGTATTTAACATTTTAACTGAGACAGAAACCTAACAGAAAAACGCACATCAGATCCTGACCTCAAAGCATCTGATCACCCATAACCAGAAGCATCAAGGAATTGTCATGATAGGTTCCTTGGAAGGCATGAGGAGTGAAATACATAGTACAGCCAGTTTTTCATAGTTTCTTTTTGAACGTCTACTAAAACTGAACTAAGTAGAGACTGCAATTACAGATCCATGCAAATATTAAGTTATGTGCTGTATTCCAAAGGTTACACTGTGATGTCCTTTGGAAAAAAAACTAAGGACAAAAAGGGAGCACAAAAGAGAAAACAACAAACAGGTTTCATAACTCATGACTGTTAATGAAATTGTCCCACCCTGCTTATAATTCATAAGTAGTTTACAGAAATCACATTCTCAGTCAGGTTTTAAAAAATGGTAAAAGACTTTCTGATAAGCTTGTAAGACTTTGCACTACAACGTACTGGATGTCCAACTTTAAAAATTAGGAATTAGTAAGGAAAAATATTTGTGAATATTTTATTTGTATAATACTTACCACAGAAGTTTGTGCATGTTCCTGAAACAGGCATACTGTTCATGATAGGTACTGTACATTATTGCACAACTTAAATGAACCAAAAACTGCTCTAGTATAAAAATACCAATGCTTCTTCATAATTAATTACTTTGCTGTGGGCTCCTTAATGGCTGTCAACAATTACCATTTTTCAAAGATAATAGTCGCAGTACACAAAATCCAAATATTCTGTGAAGAAGGTATCTCTCTCCCATAAGCATGTTACACTATAATCTACCTATGGAAGTGATGGACCTATACTGATCTACGTCTAAACTGTAAGCATTACAGCACTCCAAGTTACCCCTAGTCTTAATTACAGCTAGAAACTTAAGAATTTAAGATTAGACACACATATAACTGCTTGATACAAAATTTTAAGAGCTTCAGAAGACAAAAAGCAAAGCAGGTCTTTACTAAAAAAGTACTTAGAGTAATGTGTAGACAGAGGAAGAATCATACAATAAAACACACACATACGTAAGCCCCATGAACAATTGAACAGCATTGCCTCCAGCCCTCAGAAGTATCCTGATCATAACCACTGGCTTACATGTCCTATCCGTTCTTTTTTCGCACAGTGATGTACTTCCCTCTCCATTTTAATCCAGCTTTTTTATTTTATATTTCTACTTAAATTAAACCATTCTACATGGTATTCCTCAGGTGTCAGTGCTGTTCAACATCTTTGTTGCCAACGTGGACAATGGGATTGAGTGCACCCTCAGCAAGTTTGCCAACACAAAGCTGTGTGGCACAGTCAACACACTGGAGGGATGCCTGGACAGGCTTGAGCAGTGGGCCCATGTGAACCTCATGAAGCTCAACAAGGACAAGTGCAATGTCCAGAATGTGGGTCAGGGCAACCCCAAATATGGGCTGGGCAGAGAATGGATTGAGAGCAGCCCTGCCGAGGAGGACCTGGGGGTGTTGGCTGCCGAGCTCAACATGAGCTGGCAAAGTGCACTCGCAGCCCAGAGAGCAAACAGCATCCTGGACTGCAGCAAAAGAAGCACAGCCAGCAGGTCAAGGGCGGTGATTCTGCCCCTCTACTCCACTCTCATGAGACCCCACCCTGGAGTACTGCATCCAGCTCTGGAGTCTTCAGCACAATAAGGACGTGGACCCCTTGGAGCGAGTCCAGAGGAGGGCCACAAAGACGAACCTCTGAGGCATGGAGCATCTGTCCTATGAGGACAAGCTAAGAGAGTTGAGGCTGTTCAGCCTGGAGAAGAGAAGGCTCCAAGGAGACCTTATGCGGCCTTTCAGTACCTAAAGGGGGCCTACAGGAAAGATGGGGAGGGACTCTTTGTCAGGGAGTCTAGCGATAGGACAAGGGGTAATGGCTTCAAAAGGAAACAGGGTAGATTTAGATTGGATATCACAAAGAAATTTTTCACTATAAGGGTGGCAAGACACTGGAACAGGTTGTCCAGAGAAGCTGTAGATGCCCCGTCCCTGGAAGTGTTCAAGGCTAGTCTCGATGGTGCTTTGAGCAACCTGTTCTAATGGGAGGTGTTCCTGCGCATGGCAGGGAGGTTGGAACTGGATGATCTTTAAGGTCCCTTCCAACCTAAACCATTCTATGATTCTGTATCTACCATCCACAATACGTCCTTATCTTCCCAACTCCTCTAACCACCGTCTCCTCTAAAAAGTCAGCCTTTTTTAAAATGAGGTCCAATTAAATACACATACTGGAAAATGAACTGGCATCTTAACTCAGCTATGCAATCATCACTTAAAAATTTATTAAACTTGTTTTCTAATGGATTAATTGATCTGAAAACATGGTGGGTCAGGTAGATTTCCCAAAGCAAGGCTCAAAAGAACTCTACAGTTGTGGGGTTTTGGTTTGGTGGGGGTTATATAGTGAAATAAATATATATATATATATAAAAAAAAATAAAATAAATAATAATGAATATATATAAAAAAATTTTTTAAGTGATATAAAGTGAAAGTGAATAAACCAGCCAAGAACCAAGTAAAAGAACAAACTGCTCTGGAGAACTGAAAAACAGTATGCATAGCTAACTGGTGTATTATTGGTAGTCAAGAATTTATGAAGCCCTGTGACTTTTTATAAAGGACAAGAATGCAGAAAATAGGTTGAATAATAAAGTCTGGGAGACAGGAGATAAAAAACAGATCTCTGTTAAACAAAAAATGTGCCTGTAACACTGGCACACACTAGCCAATGATTCAAAGTGCATTTCTAGTTAAATGCAGTATTTTCCCTGTTTACCTGATGCTCAGTCAAACAGTTCTTCGAACTAAGCTGTCAAGGAATAGAGATTATAAATACAAATCTATTGTCACCATAATGAGTAATAAAAGTCTAAAGTAAATTTAAGTTTTTTTGGCTTTCTGAGGTTTTCTTTCAGATTGTCTGGATAGGACAGGCTGTAGTAATGCCCCCCAAAATAGCTTCACCAGTTACTACCCACAGCTAAAGAAAAAATCCTAATGATCAGAATTTAAGCACACACTGGACGTTGTCAGAGGCTTAAAGCATATATTTAAAACCCTTACAGAACTTTATCAGCAGCTTCTCTTGGTGGCATAGAACAGCTTCCAATCCTCATTACAGGACAGCTCCCCACAGCCATTCAAGGTAATATGACTGACTGGAACTTACATATCATATTTGCATCTGCTGTTGCACCTTGAAATGAGACTTGATAAGCATTGGAGCAATCACCTCCTCTTTTTTGGAGGTGTAACAAATATTAAGAAAAGTCTTCAGCCGACTTTATTAACTGAGCTGTTATGTATTTACAATATATTTTTAAAAGTCCACTGTAATATGGGGGGGAGGCGGAAATCAGGCACTGTCAAGAAGCTGATGATGATCAATGACTGAGACAAACTCCTGTTTAGCTAATTAGAACCACTGATGAGCAATAATGATGTGAGCTAAGAATATTTACAGACTTCTTTAGGATGAAAAATGGAGTGAAGAGAGGCTGTCAATTTGTACAAGTTTTAAGCTCCAATCACTTTTCCCATGAGTACTACCTATTTTAAATGTTTAACACAGATGTATTTAGCTACTAAGATTATCGAGATTTATCTTCCCACAAAAATGAAGAAATTGAGAAAGCAGCTTAACACTTTTTCTGTTACAATTTTTTTCCTGTGTTATACTATACTCTACACAACAGAGCAGGCAATATTTTTGAGGTTCGGCACATTTTTTAATAGGTTGTCAAAAATGAAACATTAGACTATGAGGAAACATTTAACGATGAATGAGGTACGAAAACAGAATACGCGCTACAAAAATCTTATGACTGTAAAAAACAGAAGTTTGTTGAAGTTTATAAAACACTATGCTTTCTAAAATATTCAACAAAAGCAGTCTGGGAAAAGAGGCATCTTATGTCTTACCACAGGTCTTAATCAGTCAAGCAATTAATCATTTGTCAAGAAAACGTAATTCAGAGTTGTATATAATTATATCATTTTTACATCAATTAAATGAAAATGATTTCAAGTAATAAGTTGAATTTGCTGTTAACATGTTTCATGGAATATGTCCTTTCAGTTTTACAAACAGCAGGATTTAAAAAAAAAAAACAAAACACAACACATCTACAAATTTAGCTGTAAATAGCTATGAAAGTTAAGGCTACACTGAAAACTTTGGGCTGTGAACAAAGGCTGTATTTTAACAGTATACCTATGTAACTAAAAATAAACTGCTTCTAGAAATACCGTTACTTTTGAAAGATACTTCTTTGAATCTAAATGGGTGCAGAACTAGAAAGGCTACAAAATATCAGCTTGTGTGATGCAGCGTTTAATTTCATTATAATCTCTCCGGGTCTTCCAACTATTTTACAGACTTACACAAACGCAAACATTCAATGTTAGTATTAAATAGAAAATAGATAATGAATCACCCATGCGTAAAGTGAAGTTGTAGAGCACAGATTGTCAGTTACTGTAAATATGGCACCAATATTGTAATTTACTGTGTACAGCCCCATCCCTGCGGTTGCACAGTCAGTGGTTAGGAGAAACAGAGCCTATGCCTTAACCTTCCAACCAGAAACCTTACTGTGTTTCCATGCACCTATTAAGAAGATATAAAAAAAAAAAAAGAGCAAAACAGTTTTCATTTAATAGAGCGTTTATTTTCACCTCAGATTCCAGAAGATCCTTATGAATTATATCTAGATTAGATCTATATCATAGATCACTATGAATTATAATTGATGCACATTAGAAGTTTTTTTTCTTTTAATTCTTACAAATAGCATTTTTTAAATATTTAGGCAGCATGGAGCAAAACAGTATTTAAATTGATATCACACATTTTGCACTTTTCTAAGACAGCAGTTATTCTGTATAGCAAAATTGCATACACCTATTTTTGTTTCTTTACAAAAATAATTTAAGCTGTAATTAAAGAATAATTGTAAAATGAAATTGTTTCCTTAGTAAATTATTTATACAGCCAGTTCTACGTTCCTTGTTATGTATCAAAATGGAAAAGCGTCATTACAGAAATGTAATTTTTCCTGCGTGTCTAACTTGACTGATTTAATTCATTAGATGACTTATTAAGGCCTCTTATTTTAAATAATGTATATAAAATACAAAACATTTTAATACTAGAATAGTAAAGAAAATAGTGACATTTTTCCCCCTAATAATTTCGCAAACATTTTTCATCTAAAATACGCAAGTCTCTTACAGTGTTCAAAACATCAGCACTTCAGAACAGACTGCTTTAACATCTGCACATCACCAGGGTTTCCCCCAAGGATTTTTAAATGATGCCTGCCTGTGCTGAATAAAGTGCTAACTTGCACCTTGCATTTCAAACTGTGTCCTGAGCAGCCATCCAGTTGGTACAACACCAGCTGAATTCCCAGAGGCCACAGTTCAATCAGGCTTGACTGCAATTATCATGTCAATATTTTGTGCTCCGATATGCAGATATGCACACATGTAAGCTGCATAATACCTTCTTCTCCATGGAATGTTGACTTATGTTCAATGTTCTGAGAATTTTTAATGAAACAGGATATTAAACTTTCATCAACTGCAGAAAATCATAATTATTTGACCTTACATAGAAAGGTTGTACTCTTATGCTCTATTATTCTGTCCACTTTATTGAGTGATAATAACTAGGGAGTCCACTTTATTTTTAAACTCAGAGTGACAAAATGGTAATGGCCTTTAAAAATGTGTTAGACCTTGTTTACTTCCTTGTTCTCCTGTCATTCTGTTTCCTGATAATTTGCACAAGAGTAAAATGGTAAGTGGTTTAAGAAAGCTTCTGCAAGCTATTTATCATCCCTTCAAAAGATGCAAGATACAGGGTTTTTTTAATTATTTCTCAATTAACTTCAACAATCTATATTGCTCATTCATACAGCACATTCACTTATCCTTTTACGTAAGAAGTACTTGTCATTTTTAGTACGTGCGCATATCAGTCACTGAGGAATCTATGTCAATCTGTTTAATGTTTCTTCCACAATTTGCTATTCACAGGATGCAGCAAACCACAGCATAAGTTCCTGTGATTGCCTTTCCAAAAATTCTACACTTATTTCTGGTCACTTGCTCTTCATCCATATTTTCATCCATTTGTACACCTTTAGACAGACGTAACTCCCGAGGAAGAACAAGACACTTAATCGGGGACACCAAGGTTCATGTTGCCACTGTTACTTTGAGTGGCCTGAAACAATATATCCACTCTTGCTCTTTGTTAAGATACAAATAAGATAAGTAAGTTACAGCACACTTGTAATTTAGGGGTGGAAAAATATTTATGTAAGGCAAGCTTGACAAATGTAACTACCTGCAAGGGCATCATCTAATGTAATCCAATCCCTACTTACACCTACCAAGTCTTGTATCACTGCCACAACTTAATCATTAATGGATCTTGCTACATCTCCCTTCCAGAAGAAAGCAAAGGAGTCAGCGCGAAGCCCAAGAGGAAAATTAGAGTTAGTTGACCTGTCAAGATTTCATGTATTATAAGAGAAAAGTCTTAAAGGAGAGCTCTCAAAGTTTACAAAAATATTTCAAAACCTTTGATACTCTCATCCGAACCCCAACTCTATTTGAGATTACACATGCATTTACCTGTAAAAGATACTTTCTAGCACTTTTTTTTTTTCAACTCATCATCAAAAAAAAAAAAGAATGTTTCAAAAGGCAGTGAACTAGAAATAGCATGCTCTTTACATAATACTGAGATCAATAGTATTTAAAGTAGCTGGAAAGTATAGTAACATGAGCAGTACTTTTACAATGGCGTGTTTGAAAATACCTGGAGGCTTTTACATATCCCAAAGGCATTTCTCATTTGCACAGTAAAGATAATTTTTTGTTTGTATCTGAATATGAAAATGGGAATATAGTTACAGTTATACAGCAAGAACTGCAAAGACTGCTGAAAAGTAAAATATCATTGGTGTATTACAGGAATCAACAGCACAGCCATAAGAAGGTACCAGCTACATTTTTACAATTTTAGGGCAGGTGAACTTCTATTTTGGGACCATGAAAGCAGTTCAGAATAGCAGACAAATAATGGAAAACTACTATTAATTCCTCCCTATGTCCCCCAAATTATGCCTTTTACATTTTCCTGGTTTATTTGAGAAAAAGATAATATAGGGAATTGTCTAATGCTACAAATATAACTTAATTGACTGTATGGCTAGTACTGCCCACTGAATTTCTCCTAATATTTCTTTTTTCTTCGTCACACATCCATGGTGTACAAGGTTGTAAGTGAACATTTTGTCCTTTCACACCTGCATTTTTTATTCCTGTCACGGTAATCTCCTGAAGAAAGTCTGGCTTTTGCTTTCCTCAATTTAAAGACTGAAATCCACTGGACAATATTTTTTGGTTCATTATATATATGATCTAGGATACACATAACTATGCTTTCTTAGATTCTGTCTGCTTCCATTGGATAGATGGATTCTGGTCTTAGGCAGTCTATAACAAAGACTTGGTGGGCACTGAAAGTTTCTCAGTTATGGAATTTTTGGTGGAAAGAGCACACTGAAAAATGAAGCTATGCAAACACTACTGGTATCCATGTCAGAAGCAAAAACAATAAAAGGTTTAAATCCATTTCATTCTGTTTGTATCTATCTCAAAATCTCCTAGTATGCCAGGGCAAGATGGAAAGCATTATCAACTTGGGTACAATGGGTCAATGTTGTTCCTAATATAAATGGGAAGGCAAAAAAAAAAAATCTCTAAGACTCTAAGACTCAAGCTGTTTTTTATCAGATTTCAGTGTAAATTTTCAATTTCCAGCTCTTGTCTGATACAACTGTGTAAAACATAGAAGAATAGTCTGAGAGCAGCACAGACCTGCCAAGTGGCATGCTTCAGGAAGCATTTTGCTTATAAATGTTACTTGGTAATCCCATCCCTTTACCCTTTAAATCCACATATTTTTCCTAGATTAACAAAGCCAGAAAATCACTTATCCTATAATTTTCTGGACAGCAGCACTGCTAGGTAGCAGATTCCCTGGAAATCTAATCGACGTATTGGAACTGAGATAAACTGACACTGTAGCAACATAGAAAAAAAAAATATCTACTGCTAAAAGGTAGGGAATACGGCAAAAACTTTTTTGAAAGGATGAGAGCATGAAGAGGTACAGCTATAAAACAGAAGTTACTTAGGAAAAGACTACAGAAAGTTATAGCTGGAAAAGTTAGGCAGGAATATATGGGGCTGTAGGCTGGTTGTGCAGAAGATTCACAGGTAAAGTTGGGCTAGAAATTATTTCCAAAGCAGCAATTAGATCATTATCAGACGAAAGAGATGAAGCTACACCAATTAAAAAGAAAAATACACACTATTGCTCCACCTGTCAAATCAAAGCAACCCCATAGTTCAAAGTTGCGATTAATAAAACCCCTATAGACTGAATGGGTTTTATCCAAACCTGTTCCAGGATTCTCTGGGGTAATGATAACACCCAAAAAGATACTGTGAAATCCTTCTTTCTTAATTCCATAACTCTGAGAAGCACAGGAAAGGTATGATAAAGATGTACAGCCTTGAGTTCATGAGAAGTGTTCTAAAGTATTAGAGTTTTTCTGAAAGAAGACAGGACATAAAAATCTAGACAAGCACCTTAATAGAAGTATGTTGTCATGCTTTCACATAACAGTACCAATCACCAGCCCCTACACAAAGTGCAAAGCACATACACAGAATATATCTTTACCTTCATATATAATAGACTATTATTATACACCAGATTTCTGTAGCAAGTCTTCTGATAGACTGAACAGTACATTGAAAGGGTTTCACAAACATTTCCTACCATTGTAAAAAAAAAAATTCAGCTCATTATCATGCTTGTAGGCATCAAGGTGGTATCTAAGAGCCCCATGTCCATTGTATCAATCAGGATAATGCACACACAATCACCAATTTGTTATAAATAAAGTATAAAATAATTTCAAGCAAGGGATAACTACGAAGTATAAAAATATTCCTAGACTTGAAGAAGGATAAACAAAAATAACAGACACTGTCTCATACAGGCAAACAATTCAAGAACTCTATATAATTCACCATTATTTAAATCTGTGCTTCTTAACATGTCTATGCTTCAATTTGTCCTAATATCCTGATTATTTTTACATGCAACACGAATCAAAAATATTAGTACGCCTGAACACCTCTGTTTCTACCTTATTAAGCTTCATGTAAAAGAGCTAAGATTTTCCATATTGCTCAGCTACGCGTAAAATGTGATTAAAGGGAAACAATTTTTTCCATGTTTTCAATATATTTGTACTTACATACATGTAACATTTCTTTACTTATATTACAGACTACATATTTTAAGCAGTTCTTACATTTTTTTGCAAGAAGAAAGATGGACACTACCACCACTGTCCTCATGAAAATATGACCAAATTTTATCATGAAACAAGTCAGCAAGAATCTACATTTCAACATAAATGAGGGATGCTGGAAATCTGTTCCTTAGTCTTCCTCATATATTATAATTACTCCCCAAATCAAAATACGTAAGCAATGTGAAAGCAGTACACTGTCCTAACAGTCAAGCTACTACTGTCTGCAGGTAAGTGTCTCAGTACACAGCCAGAAGTTATTTGACATCATCATTGGTGACCACATGTGAACTCTCAGGTAACAGCTGTCTTAAAATAAGCTGCGTGTGCTTACACTGTCAGTTTCTTCCTCTGGATACGAATGCCTTAGAATATTAGCTCTAGTTACATGATCACACCATATATTCGGACAAAATTCTCCTTGCTTTATGCAATGCAGAAGATGGGACAACAATAGTGAATGCACTCCCAGATAAAGAACTTAATGCTATATTTTCAGAAGTGGAAGAACGTTTACTGATCAAGTCCAGAAAGGAAAGATGTGATCAAACAAAATATGCCTTTCGAGATCAAAGCACTGAATGGGAACCCAAAAGAGCTAGGACCCCTCCTGGGTCTATGACAAGCTTCCTAAGTAACATTGGCAAGCCATTTAAAGAAGTTGAAATCCATTTTTTCTTTTTAAAAAATCCACTTTTTCATTTTAAAAGAGGGAATCCATGGCACCCTGAGAGACAGAACAGACAAATCTTTTGAACGTAAAAGAATGAAGTGTTTGAATTCTGACAGTCACATCAGCAATTTATTCACATTCTCCTTATCTTTGACCTACAAAAATTAAGAATTTGTAAATATTACTGTTCTAAAACAATCAATCACATACTGTGATGATTAACTAACATTTACAGTAATCAGATGACAACACGTAAGTACCTTGAGGAAACCGTCATCATTAATATCCTCAGAGGAGTAATAATTAAACTGCATAGTTATCTATTCTGTTAACATGTCTTAGCCTTTCGCTTCTTTAAGAACGCAGATAAATTTAATTTATATATGTAACTGTTATCCAACCACTTATGACACCAGAAATTGTCATTTACTTCCTCTTGTTCTTTCAATAGAAAAAGAGAATATGCAGTACATTTATAATTTAAAAATTGAATTCAACTGCAGCAAAGCAACCTCAGTGAAAACAGATTTTGAAGTATACTTCAACTTATACCGAAAAAGGAAATTTGCAACATATTCTAGGTCCTCTTGACAAAATTTAATAATGGAATTTTTGTAACATACTTCTAAAATCCTACATAATTCTCCATTAAAAAGATAAAGAATATGGTATCTGCAAGAGTTTTTGTTTATTTTTGGTTTTATTATCATGTTAAATCTTTAAACTCACCTTTCCACAACCAAGCTGACAGCTTGAGTAAGATCTGGACTGGACACTTGGAGACGTTTCCACAGACACCACACAAATTCTTTATCAGCCTTAGAAACAGGAAAAAAAGAGAAAAATACCTTAAATCCATGCTACACCTTTTATAGATTAAAAAGTTATACTGCGCATATTCAAAAAACAATTACAAAAAAAACCTCTATTCTAGTGAGAATTCCCTGCAAGTTACTCACTGTCCCATGAATAAAAAAACATGGCAGTTCTCTTGAATAAACAAAGTTTTAACAATACAGACACCTCAGGAATACAAAGACCTACAACCAACAATAAAAGAGTGCACAATGTGGCAATAAGGCAGGATAAACTGACATTATTCAAAAAAGGCTGCCTTTTGCTATAACAATTACTGGTACTTCTAGCAGCAGGAACGATTTCTATTACTAAACATTGAGCCTGGAATACATGCTGCAACATTAAGTTTTATCATATGCAGCTCTTAGATTTTATTTCAAAATAGACAGTAAATGAGTCTTCTATCACACACTCAGCTAACCTGCATTATATAAAAGCTTCTGAAAAAATTCTCAAGTGAAAGCAAGAAAACAATGTTCTTTAAAAATGCACTTTACCATAATGTGTTAATTATATAAAAATGTTAGGAAAGAAAAAAAAAAAAATCAGCAAAAGATGAAGACAAGGAGAACAATAAGAAAGCATACATACATAAACCATGGACTGAACTAAGACCAAACCTGCTAAAAACAGTCTAAGATAAAATTAGAAATGAATAAGCCAAAACCATCATATTGGCAGCTAGGTAAAATTCAACAGGTAAAAACTACGAGAGTGCATGTTAGCCTACCTTTTACTAGTTTTTTGAATGTTAAAGAGAAACAGAATTTGCATGAGGACAACACACGACCTAAAAGGAAAATCAACACTACTACAACTATCCATTTCCCTGCTTCCTTCTTCTCCCAAGCTTTTGGAACCTGATCTACTAAGATATCACAGGTATCATTAGTTAACCAGAACCTCACTAAAATCAGCTAAACAAACACTGCAATTCATCTCTGCACAACTGTATCTTATATCAAATGAAACAGAAGACCTGAGTTCCCATCTTCACCTCCTCTGTTTGGTTTCTTCATAATTTCCCAACTGAATTTCTTCTTTCCCTGATTTCTCATTTTTTATGAATAAGAGCAGAATTGCACCTTTGGTCATAGTACTGTGAGTCCCTGACTTGAAACAGCTAAAAGCAAAAGTCATCTAAGACTCAAAACAGCTCAATAGAACTACAAGCTTGGCAGGCCTCACAAGAGTTAATAAAGACCACGTACTCTATGATTAGAGTACATTTCAGGAGCAGAAATTGCTTTTTCTATTTTTGCTGTCTTTTCTTTTCATTTGCTCCCCATCAGTTTTGCCTTCTAGGAAGCAGACTTGAACTTTATAAGCAGTATCAGAACCAGTGCATGACAAATCTCTCCATCTCAATGTTTCTTCTTCTTCAGAACAAGAAAACAACTACCTTCAATGCAAAATCAAAAGATCTCTCTAAAGCTAGCAGACTTTTATCAAGATTTATCAGTGTACTGAGTCTAAATTATTTTATCAAGATCAAAACCGCAACAGCCAAATACATTGAATTACGGATTTAAACTTTAACAATTATTATAGAAGAAATAGGAGAGATAGTTGTACCTATATTCTCCATGATTGATGAGGAAAGCCTCAAAGATATTTTTTTTTTTAGAAGTTCTTATGTGTCTTTCCTTCAAATTTAGAAATGCACTTATTTTGATTTTTAAAATAAAGAAGTGAGGCAATGCTGAACTTCTGGGAAAATGTAAGAAAAATGCTGAGGAAGTGAGAAGTGAGGAATCTTATGATGGCTGAGTGAAAAAAATATTTTTGTCTTTTAACTACTGTAATTTCTAGTTTACATTTATTTAAATCCTTAAGTGCCATCAATTTCTTCAACCAAGCAAGGAAGAAAACTTTATGGAGATTTGATGCCTTATCAAGGTATTGCTGTATACACAGAAAAATTCACCTGCCTACAGTAAGAATGCACACAACTAACAAATCCAGCTAGCTTTCTAATAGTGTCAGAAAGTAAATAAAACAAAGACTCTGGCCACAAAGATCTTATAATTCAAGATTATTATCAGCTTATGCAAACTGGACTACAGCAGAATGAGTTTGTCTTTTATAAAACCAGAGACATTTCATCTAATTGCCTTTGTAGGATGTATACAACTCTTAAAGTGTTGACAGGGATACTTCATTTCTGGTATTTCCAAACAAAACTGAACAATTAACAAAAAAATATCTGTAGAAAGAAATGAGGCACAAACTGTCACTTAAAAACACTAAAAAGGAACTGTCTTATGGTACAACTATGGCGCATAGCTGCATTCACTTTTTTAAGAAAGATCACACCAAAACTAAGCCATACATCATATAAATAAGAACTCAAATGACTTCACGTCAGTATCCAAGTCTTTATTCAGTAGAAGTACGAAAAATAAGTTCACTTTCAACTAGGAATTAAGTTAAAAGACAAAAAGTAAGAATCATATTAATTAGGTTGCCCAGTTCAGGGCAAGAAGATGGCTGACCACCCCTTTATTTAAAAAAGAAAAAGAAAGTACAACCTCTCATTGTATGCTATCACCTTATGCCACTTAATATCCTGGATTTCTATGTATCTAGTCTGAAAGACTACACAAAGAGTGTGTAGTTTTCCCTGTGTCCTCAAAAACGCCACCATCTCCTGAAAATGCCTTACCATGCCACCTGAAAAGTCATGTGTGTACACTATGAACCAGGCATGACTTACTGCTTCTTCTCAGGCAGAAAGAGAATGAAAAATAAAAATATTCTTCAGATTTGGAAAAATTGCTGCAGGCTTCCAAAAAGGATTAGGATCTCTACAGAACAGAGATTCTGAGTATTTTTAACATCTAAAAATATCTTCTACTTATGCTGAGAGCCCAAAAAAGGAAAAACACAAAGACAAAAAACACCTCACTAAATAACAGCAATGGAAATGTGATTTCTTTTCAATTATTCAGAAGGACAGTAAGTCAATAGTTCCTACTCTCTAAATCACACCACTTTGAGTATAAAGAAATCTTTGAACCATAACAGAGAAATAAACCACTATATTTAATAAAGTATGTCTAATTAATTTTAAAATAATTTCAATTCAAATCCCTCAGTTAATCAGCAACGTGGAAAGCAGAACTGAACTGATAGTAGTGTCTGAATATTTTTTATATCTTTAATACACAATTCACTGTAATTTTACACTAAACTACTTAAAAACACTTACAAATTGGTCTAAGGGCCATAAAGTCATTACAGCACAGAGAAGTCCAAACATAATAAAATGCCAACAGTATTCCACCTGCAAATGCTCAAAAATCTTGAGTCAATCATACAACCAAAGCTTCTGATCCTGATTTATGAACTCACAAGCTTTGTTCAGTTGGATTTTGTTTGCTTTTTTAAAGATTAGGATTTGCTTACTGTCACGCTTCCTTAGCTTTTCCCTTTACTGTCCTGTATACATGACCACAGAAGTAGCTGTTGGGTTTTCTGCTTATTTATTTATATATTAGAAAAGCTGAAGTACTTGGGCTTCTGCATGGCTCCAAGAAGCATTATCAAATATCAGGAGACCCGCTACAAGCAGCAGCAGCTGTCTGTTGTCCTACCGTGCAGGTTCCTACAGACTCCAGGTCGCAGCTGGGGAACAGCACAAAGCACGACAAGAAGACAGAATAGTGCACAACTTTCAGGTACGTACTTCTAAAAACAACGTTCCTCCATTACAAAAAAAACAACAAAAAGGGAAAACTACAAGAATATATTCTTAATTGTTCCTAACGAACAAATACATAGACTATATATACGTACATACAACACAACATGAGGGAAATGTTCACATACGTCCTGTGATTTTTGCGGAGTATCCAGCATGGACTGAGTCCCTGGCAATCTAGTTTCTACCTAAGCTTTGTAAAGCCTCCCAGAAATTGACCTTTTGATAATATATAAAATATGAAGTTTCAGTGAATGTTGTCTTCCTCATGAAAACACAGACACTCAGATACAAAAGACCTTTTTTAATTGAATAAGCAGTTCAGATTAACCTCAAAGCATCTATAACTATTTCACAGGCTACTTTCAAAGTTGTCCAAGGAAGAGTAAAATCAACTCCAAGATGTACTCATAACAGTGAAACTAAGTTCTGCAATATTTTTGTCTGTGCTGAAAGAACAGCAGATGAGGTAGGAATGAAAAAGCCATCCAAACTTAAAAATAACAAAGCTTGCTTGCAGGAAGGAATATTGCATGTGTGAACGGTGTGTACTAAATAAACCTCAAAGAAACAGCTAAACAGGTTTTGTGCCCATTTAAAAAAAAAAAAGAAAAAATAAACAAAAAAGAAAAATGCAAAACA
The DNA here is from genome assembly GCA_013396915.1 of Stercorarius parasiticus. Lineage (NCBI taxonomy): Eukaryota > Metazoa > Chordata > Aves > Charadriiformes > Stercorariidae > Stercorarius > Stercorarius parasiticus. The sequence goes on along the minus strand of VWZL01001298.1, from coordinate 726,184 downwards.
CAAACAAACAAAAATCTTCCCAAGTAATCTGAAAATAAGTGAAAATGTCACTGGAATTTCCAGAATCACAAAAGAACACCATTTCAATAAATGCTGTTTCTTTTTGATGATGGCAGGAACTGGTATTTGAAGTTACTACTGCAACCTATGAATGAGCACACACAGAACTATAAAGCAATGCTGTAATTATATCAACAGATATTATAATCTAAATCAACAAATGCCTTTCACTATACATTTGCATTTCTGTAAATGCACACAAAACAAAGCAGTGTCCTGCCTAGTGGACTTCTGCAAAAAGAATAAGGACACAAACGCACCTCCAAATACACATTACCAGTAAAAGAATAAAACACCATTTGCAGTTAAAAATCTGTGAAATTTATTACATAAAAAGAAAGTTTACAGGGAAATGTACAAAATTTGCCATTACAATAAACATTAGTCAATGAATGGTAAGTTACCATAAAATGTGACTTTCTTCTCTTTAACATGCCAAACATTAATAGCTAAAACTGTTTCATTTAAATCTGTAAGTAACCGTGCATTTTGTATAACAGAATGAGTATTAGCCAGAAATTATTAGTTTTAAGATGAAAAGGAGTTTGAATGGCCCTTTTAAGCTCTTGGCACAATTAATGGGCTTGATAAGGCTGTTCCCTGAATGGTCTTGGGAGCCAAACAATTTCTTCCGAAAAAGGGCTGCTAAGACTGCCTGAAGTTGGCAGAGAAAAACACCGCAGCTGTCAAGGCCTGGGATGTATCAATCTTCAGCATACCCAAGGAACATTCTGCCTACTCAAGTGTATGGTAACAGCTCAAGAGGTCAGAAAGAGTGTACCTTGAACAGCTGAGAACTTACATACACAACGCAGAATACAGATGTCATTTGAAAGTTAGTGAAAATCACTCATTAGAACTAAGATTATTCACAGCACATCTAATGTCAGATAAAACGCTCACGCTGTGATCAAGTTTGCATGCCAGAACTAAAGAATTATGAAAGAAAAAAATGCGTATCCCCCCAAAAGTGGGATTCTCTCTCAGCCTACAGTGAAATGCCAGTTATCATCATACTGGAAGACATACAGAAATGAAGAGTACCTTAGGTCTTGAATGTGTTCTTTGCAAAGCAAATTGGATTTTTCTTACTGATTTTTAACAGCAGCAAGCTCAGAAGCAGAGACAAACATAAGACGAGACACTGACAAAGTTTATACAGCATGACTAGCTACAGCAAAAGTATTAACTTGCAAGTGAAGCCGTGAATTTATTAAACATTAGTGTAAGTGACAAAACAGACAATCCCTCTGGCTTATAAGCAGGGAAAGACAAATATTTAAATTAAAAGAATTTACTTTCCTTTTGGAAGTGAAATCCAAGCATAAATACTGCTCTGGACATTTGATACCAAAAGTATGTAAAACTGTATCTATATGGCATACAGTTATTTGTCTAATGGAAACTTAAAATGACCTAAACATAGAATGTTTTGAGTATTCTTACACTGCTTTATGAAGCAGAATTAGCTGCCATCCTTTTGAAGTAATGGTACCAAATTTCTACGGGAAAAAAATTAGCAGTGAGAGGAGTGCCAAAAGCGTAAGCAGTCTCTTTTTTGCTCACAGGAACTATGTATCCACAACAGTGTCGGTATTAAATTTACAGACAGGTTTAATTTTTGTTTGTATGTCTGCCATGTACCATGTTGAGAACAAGGATAAACTGAAACACCTACTCCTTCAGTGTAAATTCATACATCAAGCATGCCAGTTACCTACAGTTTGAAATCACTACTCTTTTGATGTTTACTGTATTTATTTCAAAGTATGTTAAATATTAGTAATGTTCTTATGATACCTTAAATTTTTATAGCATTACAAATTATTATTTACTATTTATGAAGACACTCTCTTCTGAAATCTGGATGAGAATACCCCCAGAACAGGAAAAAAAACAAAAAACAAAACCCCAACAACAAACCTCTTCCCCACCCTCCACCTCTCCCACTACAATAATTGCTAGAAAAGCACAGGACACAAACTCTCATTTTAGTTTTTTTAATTAGCACATACCCCCAAAAGGGAAAAATCAAACAGTTGTGAGGACAGAGGGAGCTATTGGTTTACTGGTAATTTTCAGTAAGAACTCTAGAATAATCAGATACTGAAAATTTTCTGTATTATGAAGCGAATATTTCAATACAAAGTGAAATACGCACGATTTTCAGGCTGGAAGAATTTGTATGGAAATGCAAAATACGATATGGAATGGAAGAAAAAAAGCATGAAATAGAGTGGCTGGTTGAAGCATTGAAGCATCTGCAAGACAATTGTTAATATGGATTGGTTTGGACTTCCCTAACATCTAGTATACTACTGACTGCAGAGCTCAAGCCTTTAAGCAAGCTGACATATACACTTTACACACAAGTGACAGACGTGCTTCTTGATGTCTCATAAGAATTTTAAGCCTACACTGTTGTATGCTGCCAGTGCAGACTCTTGATCCTGCTGTGCCAGGGTTTCTTTCAGATTTCCAGTCACGTATTATATTCCTAAATAAGAGGTATTCTCTCTACAATTGACCCAATCCTGCTGAGTGGTCACAGTACAGAATACTCTTAGACTTTACAGAACCTATCTTTGAGGTGCTATACTTTTCAACAATCTAAAAAGTCACTAGAAGACTGATCGGTACCTCACAAGAAAACTTAGTGCCTTATACACACCAGGTTTTAAAGATAACATCAGGTTATTTTCAAGTTCACAGAAGTCACTCACATACAGTATGCAGTGTTACATCTAATTGATAGGTAGAGATTTCTGAGAAGGTTGTACGTGACCCAATCAGATCAATAGCTTCAAAACAGACATCATCAAACAAGTGTATCTTTCCCATTTCCTCCCCAATTCCTTAATGTTGCAGTATAAGGGGTCTGCAACCAAGATGTCATTTTATACTAGAGAAATAGTTTAATGTACCTTCCAGCGATAATTTTCTATTTATAGAATTTCCTGTTATCTTGTTGTTAGCTTTGGCAACAAAGATACCTTTCAATCAAAAATGGGAAACGACAGTATACTGCTTTACTTACACATGTAAGTAGAATACAGAAAATTGTGTGTAGATAAATATACACACATACCACCCCTCAAGTGATTGCATCCTTACTCAGAACTATGTTGAAAGCAAATAGACACCATAAAAATAATACAACGTTATCGTGTTACAATGTTGATGCAGTAACAGTGGTCTAAGCAAAAATATTACATGACCAAAAGATGCTGTCATTACACATGATTTCATAAACAGACTCAGATTAGTCTGTCAGTGTGACAAAAAGACAGCAATGCACTTAACTGAATAATTTTATGACACTTTCTTCATTGACGTAAATAATTTACTCATTGTGGCATCAACAGACAAGAAATACACGATATTCCCTGACCTGTTATGACATAGTCGATGAATTGACATCACAGAAGTCAGATCAGTACCATTACAGGAGGATAGGACAGAAATAAACATGTGTTAAACAGCAGAAAGAAGTTATGAGATAGAAATGGACCTATGACACACAATGCCACCCTCACTGAATAGCTAAAAGTAAATTACTTCCTTTGCTCTATGGTGAACCCACAGTCAGGATGCTTTGCATGGCTGCTTTCAATGGTACAGCTGTTACACCGACAACTGCTTTTTTTTAAGTACTCAACATTGAAAACATAACACTTGGTTGATGTAAGAATTGTTTTCAAAGAGGGTAGGATATGAGAAAGCAAAGGGTTCAGTTCCAGAGGTAAGGGTTTGCTTTAATCCCTTTACAGATCAAGGATAGGATAACTTATTTGTGAGCTTTCATTTCAAGCTATAAGTATCTAACTACTTCAATTAAAACTAACCATTGTCATTGAAGTCATTTGGATGGAAGATGCACAGAAGGGAACAGGACATGAATTTTTTAAGTCACATAGCTGCTTTCTGGAAGTGACACAATTCTGAGAGTTATTTTAAAACTCCAATCACTTATTTGAGAGTCCAGGATAATCTCAACACTTCAGCATAGGTGTCAGAGTTAGTTTTTGTTTAAATATTATGCTCTGGATTAATATAATCATAATGCATTTGTGATTTTCAATGCATCCAAGAATACAGGAATGCACAAGCAGCTGTATTTTCAGACAATATAACCATATGCATACATTTGGGTATATTCACTCTGAATTACCATGACTAATCAAGTAGAATTTGGGTCCATCGCTTCAACTCTGCCTGAAATTACTGTGTAGTACTTCCCAAATCCTGTGAAATTGCAGACAAATATGAGAATTTCGCATATCTTCTAAGTCATGAGCTAAATAGTACCTGAAATAGTTGAAACAGTACACACTTAACAACAACAAAGAAGAACAAGATTATCTGAAGTCAGCCTTTAAGGACAGCACACCTCCTCCTGAATCAAAATACAGTTTCACAGGAAAACCAGACCTGCTACAGCCATTCTCCTCCAGGCTGAATCTGTAATTTCATGGTAAACATAGACATCTCAGTGTATTCTAGAGGCATCCTCAGCGCAATTAGAAAAATTAGAAGCAAGAGCCTATTTTTCTGCATGTAAAACACAGCTTCCTTTATTGGGAAACACCAATGTTTTGTTGTTCCCATAAAAGGTATCTTTTCACTCATGCCTATCTCATGGCAGTCAGACGAAATCCCCAGTGACTGCAGGAAAGGGAGTATCATACACTTTTTCATAAGGTGTAAGAAGGAGGACTCTGAGAACTACTGACCAGTCAGCATCACTGTGGTGCCCAGTAAAATCACGAATCGGATCCTCCTAGAAGCTATGTCAAGGCATATGGATGACAAGGAGGTGATTAGAGACAGACAACATGGCTTCAGCAAGAGCAAATTGTGCCTGACTAATGGCCTTGTACAATGGAGTGACTGCATCAGTGGACAAGTGAAGAGCTAAGGATGTCATCTACCTAGACTTCTATAAAGCCTTTAATAAAGTCCCCCACAACATTCTTGCCATTTCATTGGAGAGATACGGATTTGATGGATGGACTGTTAGACTGATAAGGAATTGGCTGGATAACCCGGTCCAGAGAGTTACAGTTAACGGCTCAATGTCCGNGGTGATTAGAGACAGACAACATGGCTTCAGCAAGAGCAAATTGTGCCTGACTAATGGCCTTGTACAATGGAGTGACTGCATCAGTGGACAAGTGAAGAGCTAAGGATGTCATCTACCTAGACTTCTATAAAGCCTTTAATAAAGTCCCCCACAACATTCTTGCCATTTCATTGGAGAGATACGGATTTGATGGATGGACTGTTAGACTGATAAGGAATTGGCTGGATAACCCGGTCCAGAGAGTTACAGTTAACGGCTCAATGTCCGAATGGAAACGAGTAACAAGTGGTGCCCCTCCAGGATCCATACTGTGACGAATGCTGTTTTAATATCTTCCTAAATGACATAGTGGGATTGAGGGAATGCACCCTCTGCAAGTTTGCGGATGAGTGGAAACCACCAAGCTGTGTGGTGCAGTTTCTACACCAGAGGGAAGGGATGCCACACAGAGGAACACTTACAGGCTTGAGGAGTGGGCCCATGTGAACCTCATGAAATTCAACAAGGTCAAGTGCAGGGTCCTGTACCTGGGTCAGGACAACCCCCAGTATCAATACAGGCTGGGAGATGAGTTGATTGAGAGAAGTCCTTCAGAGAAGGACTATATTATATAGAGAAGGGTACAATGGTGGATGAAAAACTGGGTATGAGCCTGCAACATGTGCCTGCAGCCCAGAAAGCCAACCGTATCCCGGGATACATAAAAAGAAACAAGGCCAGCAGGTCAAGGGAGATGATTCTGCCTCTCTACTCTGCTCTCGTGAGACCCTACCTGGAGTACTGCATCCAGCTCTAGGGATCCTAGCACCAGAAAGACATGGCCCTGTCAGGGCAGGTCCGTAGTAGGGCCACAAAAGTAATTAGTGGGCTGGAGCACCTCTCCTGTGAAAAAGGGCTGAGAGAGCTGTGGTTTCTCAGTCTGGAGAAGAGAAGGCTCCCAAGGGACCTGACTGCAGCTTTTAAATTCCTAAAGGCAGCTTCTAAGAAAGAGAGAGACATTTTTTATCAAGGCCTGTAGTGACAGAAGGGACACCAGTTTTAAACTGAAAAAGGCTATATATAGGTTGGACATAAGGAAGATATTTTTTACAGCAAGAGTGGTGGGGCTCTGGAACAGGCTTGTGGATGCCCCACCATTGCAAGTGCTCAAAGTTAGGTTGGACAGGCCTTCAAGCAACCTGATCTACTGACAGACATCTCTGCCCATAGCAGGGGGGTTGGACTAGATGATCTTGAAAGGTCCCTTCCAACACAAACTGCTCTATGACTCTATGATCTCTATAGCAAATTTTAGATTCCCATTCACATGCTGCGAGCAATTTGAAATATTTGCACACAGACATACTGTGAATAGGTACCTACTTTATTAAGTACAAAAATAGTCTTTTTTTTTTTAATATCACTCAGTCCCTTTTCAGTTTTACTCAAATATTCCAAACAAGTATTTTTCAGAAGGAAAGACCATGTATCCAAAAATTCATTCTAGTTAGCTAAAATTTATCAAAAGTAAAAAAGCAAAACAAATTAAACAATGTAGCTATTCAACAACACTACTTATGTCTATAATACATAAAGAATAAGGCCTTTATTAACAACACCTGTACTAATCACTCATGTCATTTAGACTCCTTATGGCAAAATATAAGAGTATAAAATAACAAAAAACCACCCAAAGCACTGAACAGCTGGCATCCCTTGGCACCAATAAATACGTGGTCTTGGCTTAATCACTAATAAAAGAAATTAGTATTTAATGAATGGGAGCATTAAACACTTTGCCCCACTTTCAAAGGACAGTATGGATATCAACAATTCATCCAGAAGAAACACTAACGCATTCAAATTCTCATACTGGTAGTTCACAAACAGTTAAATTTGGTCACAAAGTCCTAAGATTAAAAACCAAGCCAACATAAAAATACATCGCTAAGGAAGAACTATGGCTTTTTTAATTTTAGTTTCAATTCTCACCTATTGATTTAAAAACATTTCTAATACGTACTATCAACACGCATGTCAAATAGCTGTTTCCATATCATGAAACAATGCAATATTTTGTTTTGTTATTTCATATATTTTTCATATTTACTTGTAAATAAAGTAGGGGGAGTTAAAATGACTTATAAGTGAACGTTATCACGGCTGCATTAGATTTTCAATGGGTGACCAATTAAATTGGTCGAGAATGAAAGAATGCATCTCTTTCCAGCTAATGGAATATTTTTCATATGAAGAGTTTGTTAAAGCAATCCTATCTGTTATCAATGCTAGTGATGTCAAATAGAGTATTTTACGTTCCTCCCTGATGCACAAAGTGATCAAAAACAAGACAGTCCAGCTGACCACAAAGTACTGCTCTTTTTCTGCAAACATGGTATAAAATAAGACATGAAGACCAGAACAGGTCTAAGCATAGCTTTTCACAGTAACCAGGAAACATAAAACATGAAACAAAGCCAGCAGCAGCTGAAGCCCCTATCATTCCACTTCCCCCAAAGTAACAGCCCACCTTCCTTATTCCTCTTCTACCCAAAAACGCTTATGGATACACTAGTCCTATAAATTCCTAACTCAGCAAAGGAGTAAGCATTACAGTCATCACTGACAGGAAAAGCACATGTGCTACAGAAGACAACACTAACAAGAGCTCACTAAAAACAGTATATATAACTGCAGGAAAAAAAAAAGACGACGGGGTACTCCTAGTTTTTGCAGAACAATAAAGTTAGAAAGAAAGTCCTCAATTAGGAAAATACAACCTTTTTTTAGCAGCAAGAGATGTCATGTTATCTTTGAAATAAAAGCTGCCATGAATACAATGAAGCCTGTTGGGTTTTTTTAAACTAATAATGGGTAAATTGTTAAGACACTTGTTTGAACCCAAAACAGCACTTTCAGCAAAGAGCGAAAGTGATCCTAGCCTGCAAAATATGAAAGGAAGCTACTCAAACCAAAGTCCTTTTGTAAGTATTACCAATAGCATAAGTAAAAAACAGAGGACATGCTTGCTTCCTCCAACTCTCTGCATTTCCAGCAACATAAGACACTCAACTGCATGTGGAAAAGAGTCTCAAATCGCACTGTCTTGTTCCAAGTGAGGAGTTCATGAAGTTTCCCACCACAGAATACTTTAAAGAACCTTTCCTATCTTTTTAGTTACAGAATAGGAGGCATGAAAGCACCTGTAGTTCAGCAGTTAAGAGACTGGGAGCTAGGACACCAAATACATATCTTCTGCTTTAGGAATGCACATTATTTTGCACCAAATGAAATATCTTCCACAAAGAAAAAAAAAAGGACTGCAAGAAACCAATGACACAATATGCTATAAATCAATTCTTAAAATATAGTCACCAAGTGGTTTAAATACACAAGATTAAAGAGAAAGCACCTGAAAGCCAAAGAAAAATATTCTTGGCCCAGAAACTCCACTCATAGAATGACCTTCCAGACACACAGCAAACCATTCCTCTTACAAAAACAAAAAAAAACAAAAACAAAAACAAGAAACAACAACAAAAAACACCAAAACAGAAACAAACAAAAAAACCACTCTGATTTCCTTTATCAGGAGCAACTGTGCAAAAGTAGCACCTCTATCCATCCCAAAAAAATAAGAATCACAGGAGAAAATGAGATGGGGGTAAAACATACGCCAGATCTTTTAAAAATTCAAGCACAGTCAAAAACTCGAGGGAGCAGTAAGAACACAGGTGTTGAAGATTTTCCATGGAAGGGTCTTCAGATATTAAGGTGGTAGGTAGCAGCATAAAACCCTAAAATAGAACAGAGCATTTAAAGCAAGTAATAGACCAGATGTGTCATAACTTACTGCTTGACCTTTGTCTTCTCACTGCCCCCTGACAATGTTAAGCCAGTCACAGAAATGGAACAACAAGGTCTCAAAGGAAACACAAATTCCATGTTTCCTTTGCAGTTGTTTTCAGGACAATTACTCAACTACTCAAGTAATTCTCAAGTAAAATTAGAAGAGAAGTGCTGAAATTAAAAGTCATTTATTAAGTGATTATCAAAATAATTATACAATGCCCTACTGCAGACACAACAATAATTTTCCCGAACAAGCATAATACAGAGACAAACATCCTTTAGATCTCCTTTTTACTTTCTCAGCTTTATACAAGTCTCCTCTGCAGACAATGGGGAGCTCTGGACTATTTTCTTAATTTGGCTTTCTCATTTTTACAAATTCCACCACAGAATTACAAGACAACATGAGTTTTCATAGAGCAACTGCAACAAAATTGTTGTGCTTTTAACAGGCCCTCTTCCAAGATCTTCCTTATTATGATTCAAGCTCCCACAATGTTTTTAGAGTCTCAAAGAAAATACCAAACACTGCAAACCTAAGCTGCAGAGGTCAAGACTTACCAGCAGAATTAGCTCTAGAAAAGAATGGAGAGAAAAAAAGAGAAATCTTCAAAATATTTTATTTGACCCTCTAGGCACCTTTACTTGGTGGAAAGTGCTACCTTAAAAGACAAAAGAAATATGAAGAAGAAAAAGAAGCTAGGTTTGAACATAAAGGCCACCATCCCAGATAAGAAAAATGGTCATCTCTGGGATCCCGTTGCAGAAGAGACAAAAGCCTGAAATACCTGTGGTTAGAGAAAAGCTATCATGCACAATACTTCCACTAAGACTCAGGAGCTTCATTAGCCAGAGAAGTCTTCCATATATTTAGCCAATGGACACCATATCATCAACGGACTCCAGTTACCAGTGGAGAGACTTCATTTCAGAAGTGCAGTTTATATGACAGTGAATATAATAGTCCAAGGAGGTGTGAAAAGAACCTTGGCATGTTTTATTCAGGTGCTAGATAACTGTTGGATATATACATCCCTATTTCTATAACCTTGTTCAGTGTTCCCTAGAACCAATCAAAACTTTCAGCCTCAGTCATTCGATAAATAGGATTTTTTTCTTTGGAAAAAAAAATATACAAAATGCTAATAGCGAAACAAATACTTAAGGCTACTCACAGAATGGTAAGGGTTGGAAGGGACCTCTGGAGATCATCTAGTCCAACCCCCCTGCCAGAGCAGGGTCACCTACAGCAGGTTGCACAGGAACGTGTCCAGGCGGGTTTTGAATGTCTCCAGAGACAGAGACTCCACCACCTCTCTGGGCAGGCCTGTTTCAGTGCTCTGCCACTCTCAAAGTAAAGTTCCTTCTCATGTTTAGATGGAACTTCCTATGTTCAACTTTGTGCCCATTACCTCTTGTCCTGTCAGTGGGCACCACTGAAAAGAGCCTGGCCCCATCCTCCTGACACTCACCCTTTAAGTATAAGCGTTGATAAGATCCCCCCTCAGTCATCTCTTTTCCAGACTGAAGAGACCCAAATCCTTCAGCCTTTCTTCATAACAGAGGTGTTCCAGTCCCCTAATCATCTTCGTAGCCCCTTGCTGTACCTTTTCCAGCAGTTCCCTGTCCTTCTTGAACCACGGAGCCCAGAACTAGACACAGTACTCCAGATGTGGCCTCACCAGGGCAGAGAAGAGGGGGAGGATGACCTCCCTCGACCTGCTTGCCACGCTCTTCCTTTAGTTCTGGTGCACTGTTAAACTATTAAACTAGATTTCAGTCGGAAAGTCTGTTTTGGAAGTACAGTTTATGTGTCTGTGAATATAATACTCAGAAGAAAAAAAAGAAAAAAGCAAACAAAAAACCACACAACCTCAGGCAATTTTATCCAGTTGCTGGATTAAAAGCTAACACCCTCTCACTAATACCTTTAAGTATACAACATTTCTACCCAAGGTGTCTGCTAAGGTAGCCTCCAAAAGAGATAATCGTACCCAACAGAATAGAACATAAGAACGTAAGACAAGAAAAAACTTAATAGCAGCTGAAACGCTTGTACTGTGAAGGCCTTCACACACCGGCCCAGGTTGCCCTGAGGAGCTGCAGTCTCCTGCCATGGCGATACTCAAAACTTAACTGTACAATGTCCTAGGCAACCTGCTCTAGGGTGGGGTGGAATAGAAGCTCTCAAGAGGTCCCTTACAACTTAAAGTTTCACTATTCTGATTAAAAAGACCTACAAATGTTAGGTGGCAACTTAAGACAAGAACCAAAGAAGATTCTACATCAAATGAAACTCAGGAAATCACAGTAGATAGGGCTTGTCTTTGCCTAAAGTTTTCACACGAAATACGAGCTTAAAATGGATTAACCCTTCCTGAATAATTTTATCAGTTGACTTTTAAACCAGTTGAAGATCTTAGTGAAGCCTATTTTAGTTTCCATCCAAATTCAGAGTAACTTCACAAAACTTAAAAAAAGGTTAAATATTTTAGATGCTTTGGAATCCTACCTTGGAAAAGCTGCATAATTGGCTAGGTTATAACCTCTTTTACCGACTAAAATCTGTTTTCCCCCATCTTTACGTAACATACACATTCTTAAATATGCCTCTCTACATTTATTGATGGATTAGTAAACTGATAAAGCATGTAGATTTCTATACCGCAATGCTTTCAGAAAAGAATCTCCATTTATAGATTACTGCTTCACTTTCCTTTTTTTATTTTATTAATAACCTGAAATAAATCCTGAAGACATGCATTTCCTGTTGTTAGAAAGATGGCATGTATTGGATTCTACATAGAGCTGAAGAGATTACTGTAGAACACTGTCTGGGTTCTGTTTCCAAATACAGGAACTATTTTCTTGTTGGTTTTCACCTGCTTCCCTCCCAGAAAACTATCTGATATGATACAAGACAAAGATACAGGAATGGCAAAATAATATGCATACAACTTAAATACATTTGAAAATATTTTCTGGTTGCTAACTTCAAAATGATTGGAATTGGTTCATCAAGGAACAAGTAGAAACGCACATGTAATTGAATGAATCTAAAGGGGAAATCAGATACTTAACTACAATCTGTGTACATCGAGTTACTTTATCAAAGTGATTAGAAATTCAGATTTGTACTGTTTACTTCAAAGTTTCTATTATTTATAACGCTCTTCAAAAATACTTTATGCCAGTAGGCTTTAGTAATATATAATTTATGTTCAACTAGCAAATGAGCAGAGCACAGGGCCTTCCTTCTGCCTCCATCAAATTTTGTCTTTTACTGCGCATCTGCATATCGAGAAGAGGAAACTAACTAAATTATCATTATAAAGAGTTTTCTAAACTTCTCCCACAAGACATTTAAGATATCATCAAACCATTCATTGTTCACTATTTCTGAACAGGATTTTTATTGACAGCTCCCTCTCCCCGTAGTTCTCCTATGCAACAAGTTTTTGCAAGAAGTCTGAATCATACCCACAGCAGAAATCCAGTACCAGTTGCCAGGTGCATCAATGCTGCTTGAAGCACCAATTTGCTACTAACTCTTAACGTGGATGCTATTATTTTCTGATCACAGATATGACTACATCAGCCCAGGCCTCTGTGTATTTAACCAGACCACGTCCCACAAGAAAACACTGTTCTGGCTACCAGGAAGCAAGTGAGAAAGCAACCACAGCATTAGATGTCACCTTCCTCTCCACCACATCCCTTCAGTGTAATCCACTTGTTTGAAAGAGAACTGGTGTAGATTTCTACAACAAGACCTCATATTACCAACATTTTGCTAGTTTCATTAAACGTACCTAAACATAAGTGATGAAGGATTAATTGGAAAAATGAGGGAAGCATACCTGTGAAGAGAGGTGACAGGGAAGCAGCCTAGGGGAACTTCTGAAAGTACAACCGTAATTATTCATAAAGCCCTCCCTCCCAGGAACAGCATAGGTGTACTAAAACCTGCTGCAAGGTAGGTGGAGAGATTAAATGACCTTTAAAGGTTCCTTCTAGACCTACATTTCTATAAAACCCCTCCGTTTATTCATTTTTCCAGGAGTTGCACAAGGCAGCGCCTCAGTACTCTTGCCATCGCACGTCAAGCAAACAAACGGTGGCTTCTTGTGGAGGCGGGTCGGGGGTGGGAGAAAGAAAACGCTTTCAGGCCAAGCGTTTGCTTTCAAGCCAGAGTAAGAGCCCGGGCCCGTTAAATTCACCCCGCGGAGCTGCACCCCCGCGCCCGGGGGTCCCGCTCCCACCGCGGCTGCGGAGGCGCCATGCCGGACCCGGGGGCGGCCGCCACCGCCCAACAGGTGGGCACCGCACCCCCCTCGGCGCCGCGGGGCGCCCGCCAAAGGCCTGATGGATGCTGAGGCGAATCCCCCTCCCGCCCGGAGACCCACCGCGGCGGCCACCTCGCTCTCCTGCCCCACACGGGCCGGGCGCCCGGGGTTCTGCTCCTCCCGCCTCGCCCTCAGCGTCCGCCACAATCGGGACGCGAACCTGCGGCTCTTCAGAGCTGAAGGCAGGAGGAAGGAGGACGTGCCCGCCCGACCCCAGCCGCGCTCCGGGCTGCCTCTCAGCGCCGCGCCCGGAGGGGACGGCCCTGGCTCTCCGGTACCTGACAGCGGCTCAGCTCCTCCGCCAGACTCCGCAGCTCTTCCTCCAGCTCTGCCACCCGCGCTGCTGCCGCCTCCACACGCCCCGAAGCCATCGCCGGTGTCGAAGAGAGAGCCCCTCGTCCCCTCCGCAGGGGCGCCGAGGAGAGGCGAAGGGTCCGCGCCCGGCGGAGAGGGCGCGGAAAGCCCCCGCCTGCCCACTCGCTCCTGAGGGAAAGGGGAGAGAAACTGTGCCGTGAACCACACGAATGAAAACTTTCCCCCCTCTCAGCTGCACTTACCGCGCGGGCGAGCGCCGGAAACCGCAGAGAAGAAGGACGCCGTGCAATGACGTCAGCGCAACGGCTACCCCGAGAAAGAGAAGGGGCGAGAGGCAGGTTTGAATTTGCCCGCCCAAGCGGCCGGGCCACGCATGCGCCCTGGCACGAGGTGACGGCCAGCCCTGGCTGGACGGCTGGATGTCGCGAGCACAGAAGGGGACTGTTGGCTGTAGCTGCCGTTAACGGCTCGGCCTCGTGGCGCCGGGTGCCGTAGGCAGGGCCGCGGGGCTGCTTGGCCTCGGCGCGGGGGGTGTCAGAGCGACGTGCCCCTCCGCGGCAGGGGCTCGCATCTCGGAAAGTGTGAGCACCTGCCCGGGGTGGGGTCGGAGCCTGCTGTTTTCCTCACGAACCGGGGGCAGCTGCTGCTTGGCCACGGTGCTGAGCGCAGGGTTTTGCAAACGCCTGTGAATCCAGCAGGTTTCCTGCCCTTCCCGAGCCGTCGGGACGCCTAGAGTTAGTTGTCTCACGTCCCTGTTCGTGATACTGGAGACTTGCATATGAGCACTGCAGATATTTCTGGGTGTTCTGCTGTGGCTCCAGTCTGTTTTAGTTTAGGAAGATGTAGCATGCCTCTTCGGAATTATTTTTATCTTCTCTGAATTAGGTACTAACATTTGCGGGTAGTGGTCTAGTGGGAAGTGTTGCGGCTTGGAACTAGTTGATCTTTATGGTCCCTTCCAACCTAAACCATTATACGATTCTATGATATGAGTCAGAAACCTGTTTTTAGAGTAGGTCTTGATGGCGCTTTAGGATGCACAAGCACCCAAACTGTCTCTCACACAGGAAGATTATTCAGATTTATTATTTCCAGAGTTGGATGTGAGAGCCTACAACTGAAAGCGAAGAAAGGTATGGAAGATCCAACTATTATAGTACGTGAAATATTTGGGCTGGTGCTGCTACATAAATATACTGGATTTAAGATAGGATCTGCAGAGTACTTCGTTTTGAAATAGAGGGTGAAATGGTGTTGCCAAGGCAATCTTTGCATGTTTCCGGTAGCCTACATGGGAAGCAAAATACTCATGAAAAGATTAGATTTTTCCCAAACAAATGAAGAAAGAAGTTGAAGCTTGAGGGGAGGATATTTTTTAGCCTGGAAATAAGGACCAACTGAATTGCGTTTCACCAATGTCTTGCTATAGGAATATCATACGTGTTTTTACACAGAAATGGGTTTTCTCTGACTTTTGCACAGATTTTGGAAAGTTGCCCTGAATGTACCACTATGACAAGAAATAAAATTCTTACTGTGTGTGCATGCTGAGAAGCAAAAGAAGCTTTCATATCATGTGTATTATAACATACATTAAGAAGTCCAATCCTTCCCCCTGTGGCCCTGACAGAAAGATTCCAGCATCCTTGGTCACGGATGAAACCCATGAAAGTTGTTTTTTGCAGAACATTGTGCTCTGGAGTCCCTTCTCAGAAGAGGAAAGTGACTACACTACTCAGGGCCAAAATATCTATTTTTATATAATTTTATATAAAAGTATTTTTATTGTGACTGCAAGTGTTACCTACACAACTACAAATGTAAATGTAAAGGTGAGAGACCACATTTGAATACCCTCTGTCCAGTTATATAGAGATGTAAGGAGACTCAAAAATTACCTGATCGATACAGTGTCTCTCCTTAGAACATCCGTTATAATTTGTATTGTTGTTTGTTGCTCCTGTATATTGAATCATCTCATATTTGTGATATTACACTTGTAATTTTTTATCTTTGTGTGTTATTACATGTTCATTTAACCATAATGACCATCCCGTCATAATTCTAACATGTTTACATTTTTACCTTTTTCTTTGCTCTGAGGGTTTTTTCTTTTTTCCTCTTAAATTATCCAGTCACTACGTAATATGTAGTCTTCACTTTTTCCACATTCCCACCTTTTAATAAACATCTTTTTACCTTTCATCTGTTTCCTAATATTTTTATCATTGTCCCCTTGACTGTTTGTTCCATATTACAGGTGGGCAACAAGAAGCTAACTTTATTTAAAAACAATATACTTGGATTAACTGCTAAATTACTATAATGACTAAATGGGATTTAAAAACGTTTTCCAAGTACAAGGTCATTCAAAGTTTAGCCAAAAAGATTCAGCTATTACAGGGGCTAGGTTCACAGCTTGACACAACACAAAACAAAAGGCCACAATCCCTGTAACTTTGCAACTTAAAAGAGAAATCTGTGCATTTGCTATTAGTGTAGGCACAACACCTTATCACAATAAGCACATAAGCAACACTTTCTCATAGCCAGATACTTATTTTATGGGCGCCATATTTTTGTATACAGTTTAATCACCTTCACATTTGTTTTGCTGCCATTTCATAAATTGGCTCTCTCTATATAAAGTTTCTTGTTATCAACCCAGACACCATTCATGATAATTCTTAGAATGTTTTAGGAAACCTAAAACATACAGTTGGCAAGTTTTGATGAATTGTGAGACCTTGTCTTGTGTTGGAGAATTTTGTACATAATTTTCTCCCAAATCTTTGTATTTTGGAACACCTGCCTTTACAGCTATCAAATGTATGAGACTATTAGGCAGAATTCTTCCGAGCCTAAACATTTCCCTTTGGATTTCACTTTTTTTTTTTACATGAAACAACATTCAGTTCAAATTAGGTCAACAGAAGAAATTTTCCTAATACACAACTGTTGAGTAACCATGCATTTTTTTTGTGGCATTTCCATTTGTAAGAAGTCTATTAGAAATATATTACACAACTGAAATCTAGTTGCTATGGCTTTTGTCACTTACAGTGTCTGTAATAGTTACACAAATAAAAGCGCTCCCTAAGTTGTCTTGGTGGCAGGGAGTGTAAATGTTTTTTGTTTGGTTGGGTTTTTTTTTGTAGTTGGGAAATTCCACATCTTTCTTTGAAACATGTCCATATTACAAATATGTTGCAGTTACTCCTGATCATACAATTTCTTTTTTATGTATGTCTATTTCCTCTCATCTAAATGTGCAATAAAATATTACTCCATCCATTGTGGCAACCCCCAACACTGCATTCTTACAAGTCAAGAAACATGAGTACATAATAGAGCATTCTCATTTTCTTTTAAACTAAAGATGTCATTGCTATTCTGATTTTAATTAGAAGTGTTAACATTTTCCACTACAGGATTTACATATCTCCTAGGATTTTTTGTTGACTGTTCTTGTTCATCACCAGTAGTTTGTTAGGAAACTGCATCATCAAACAGGTACTTTCTGAAAGATGCTTTTCAGCTACAGTGAGCAAAAGGTGTCAAAATCGCTGAAATTATTTCTAGCAGGTTTTGGCAATGTCCTCAATAATTTAATAATGTATTATAGCCCTAGAAATATGTTACATCTTGTTTAGACAATTAATTAAAAACATACTTGCTTCCAGTCAAGGTTTCTGGAGGTTTTGTGATGTGGATTTGGTTTTGGGTTTTTTTTGTAACTGACTAGCTACAAGCCTGCTTATCCATGCATTCAGGGCTGTAAGGGACATTCTTTCCACTTTTGTGACAGTTGTAAATAATAACATGATTATAGTTATAGGAAGAATAGTTTTGGGTTATAAAAGTGGCAAGGTCTGTAGTGAGAAGTAGTATCTGGTATTAGACCACCTGCCATAACTGAAAGAACAGGCAGACCATTAGATGGAACAAATTGGTGAAAAAATTATTTGACCAAAACTACCCATTTTTTCCAACTGCATCTAATAAAAAATACTACTTCAGACCTCATTCTTACCTTTATAACATATTCAATTGGAATTGCAGAGTTAAAAAAAACAGAGCTGGAAATGGTCAGCATAAGAGATTCACTGACAGAAGGACCTGGAGTTCCACTGCTAGCGTGACACACTTTTCACTCGGTGAAAAGGAAGTGTAATTTTTACCTCCTGAGCAGAGAAAGTGGTAGCAGAGGTCTGATCTGCTCCTGAAAAGACAAGTGCTAGAACAAAATAGCCACTTAAGCTTTATCAAAATGTCTAGGACATGGCTACTATAAGTTAGGGCATGTCAGCGGAACAAAGCATGGAGGAAGGAGGTAGTTAACAGTGTTCTGGATGTGAGGATGAAGTTTGCCCCACCCCATAGCACCTGCCAGCAACATGAGGCCTAGAGGGAGGGACCAACAGCTGGAGGTAATTAAAAAGAGGAAGCAGATTCCAGAGTTTGGCTGTCCTGGCAGAGGGAGATTGGGTTTGTGTTACAGTAAGATGAAGAGATGGGTTTAGCGGAGCTTTGGGAGTTGATTGTTTCATTGTTAATTTGTTTCTTAGTGAAATTAAAGCCCAGGAAGGAGCTGAGCTTTGACCTTGCATGTGGTGTGTAGCCTGTGTCATAGACAAACTGGGATAGTCACCTGGTTATGGAAGGGTCGTGGGGAAAACGAAGAGCTGAGTTCCATCACCCTGAAAGAGGGTGTGAAGAGTACGTGGCCACCCAGGCTCAATGACTAAGACACGATACCCTTCTTAACCCAAGGAGTGGTCGCTGGAAGGGGCAACGCAGTCCACGACCACCCAAACTTTGTAGACTATGCAGAGGACACAGATGAGACTCTCCCTAACCCTAGGGATGGCAGCTGCGAACATACACCTACACATCCTCACTCTTACCAGCCCATTACATTCATGCACATGAATACAACACGAGAGCCACAAACATATGAAAGTGCCTCACAGTCTACCCATTTTTAGTATTAGAAATCAGTTTTACAGCAGTCTGTATGTTTTAGTATTGCACACTGGTGAGCAATGCACTGGAACATACTAATTTTCTGACTGCGGAGAGATTAAAGGAGTAAGTCCTGGAATTAATTAAATAAGAATTTCAGCTTTCATTTTAAAAAAAGAATGTTACATTTTAAGCTTCTATTATTCAGAAATAATAGGATTTTGGACAGAAGTTTTAATTTCAATATCTCAGGCAAGCTGCAAAATTCATTTAAGTATAGCTTTTTACATGGTGGAGAGGTTAAGGTGTAGTCAGGTTAAGTCACAGCAGACTGCACAGCAGTAGCCTTAATAAAGCTACAGTTATCAAACAGGGCATAAATCAGAACCCAGCGATGTTTTTGCTCAGAACAGAGCCAAGGCATATGATTTTCAGGTCTTTGTTTAACAATTCATGCTGTCTTTAAAAAAAAAGAAAAAGACCTTAGGAAAACAAACAAATTGGAACAAAATATAAGCATTGGTAGTTTAGTCAAAAAACATTTTCAGCAATTAAAAAACACTTAGTCTAGTTTTATCAATGTACTTACATTACTGTTATGTATTATTTTACAGGCACTAGCTTTTTAAGAAGAGAAAATACTTGCTCCTATTCTAAGATAGGAGGGTTTTGACATCTTGGTATAATATCCATTTTGCCTCAGTTATCTTGCTGGATTTTTTTTACCTGAAATTCTAAGCTAAATGGCTTTGTGTTTGTCTCGGTTGACTATCAGATTTAAGTTACATTTATTTACAATCACTTAAATTGACAGTTCAGAAACTACTTCAGATGAACAAGCAAGATTCTATTTTTATTATCTGTGCGCACTGTGGCAGTAGCTAAGAGTTACTGGGAGGCCACTTTGTGCAGCAGTGTTTCAGTTGCTAACGCTGTTCCCAAAAGCAGTGTTTGCTATAAATTCCCAGCCCAAAGGAATACAAAACAGATACTGCACATTGCATTCTAGGGTGGTACTGCAGAGTCAGCCCAACATGAACTCTTCTTGCAGCCTGAACTCCATCATCACAGTGGGACTCAACTGACTCAATCCAGTGAGATAGGGCTCGTGTATTTTGGCAGCGATGCAAAGTTGTAACTTTGAACTTTCCTTTCCTACTGTGGCTGAGTTTAGAGTAACAAAGTGAGACTCTGTGTCTGTTGATTTAAGTTTTTAGACACACTTTTTACTTAACAGAACTGCTTCCTCTAGAGACAGAAAATATATAAGAATAAATACTACAGAAACGTCTGTATTTTCCATTAAACAGAAATATTATAAATACAATGCAGACTGCAGGTAAAATTATCTGGAATAAGTTCAAAAGGTATTCTCGCAGAAATGAAAATTTAATACTAAATTTCAATAAATGTGTTTGCTTCTGTTAATTTCTTCAGCAGTTGTATCCTAGTAATGGCACAAGATAAGAATTGATTTAAGCATGTAAAAGAAGTTCATTAAGTTCTGAAGTCAGTGAGGGTTCAGAGGAAAGCTTTCATGCTTACACATTTGTGGAGTGGACAGGCAATCGTCAGATCATATTCAGTTTCATATTCACAAAACAACACAGGAATAGAATTCTTTCTACAGTTTATTTTAAATTCTAGTACAAAAGTAAATAAATAAAATTCTATTAGAGTGGTTTGCCAAGAATTATTACATTCCTTTTTTTTTTTTTTCAGAAAATGAAATTTAATTATTGCCAGCTCTCACAGTTTTATTGCAAGCTCCCAGTTATTGTTATTTTCCTTAAAACCCCATCTGGAGTCGTTTGATTACATAAGAATTTCTAGGTTGTTTCTTCCTCTGCTTTTAGCACTTCTATCCCTCACCGCAGTATAGAATGTGATCTAAGAACTCAAAAACTGAAAATCAAATAAAAATAGCTATTAAAAATCATTATTTTATTTCCATTCAGACCTGTGGTTTTTGGACGCTTAGTATAGGTAACACTAGCTATCTCTTGTAAACAACAGCAAAAAACAGCTAATTTGCTTTCACTACCCAAACAATGGTAGAAATATGCCAACGAAGACTAGAAACAAATAGCAAAAAATTGATATTAATGTTTTTCACTGCTTTAGTTGTCTGAACTCTTACTACGATATGATATATTGAGGCTGTGAAAAATATAAAGGAAATATGTTGCTGAGACAGCAATTACATGAGATCATGTGCTAATTTGCCTTCCCTTTATTCAGGGAATGAGGTATAACTACAAATAAAAGAATATGTGTAGTCTCATCTTGCAAGCTAACTCTGCTTTTTCATTTTTCTCAGGCAAGGCTTTGTCTTCCTGGTGAGCGTCAAGTTGTCATCTGTCTCCTCTGACCAAATCTGCATCCTGACCACATGGCTCCTGACCACGTATTATGTTTTAGAAGTATACTCAAAATGATCCAGTCCTTGAGTTGCTCTGATCTTCTGCTTGTGTTTTCTGGCAGTATGTAATGATCTAGAAAATCCTTTGTGGTGTTCAGTCTTTTATGTTCACTGAGGTGTCATTTCTGAGAATCCAAGGTACCAATGACCAAGTTTATTTAGATGTTAGGGCTTTGACAAACAACTTGTAGGTAAGCCAGCAGTGGTTTCAGGTATAATCTTAGTCACCTCTAGCTCCCTGCAGATGGACAAATCTTACAAGGAGCCTTTTAGACAAGGAGCAGAGCAAGCAACAGAAGACAGTAACTTCTTAGATGTTGTAGCTTTATGGGCTAGAATATAACAGCTGTATATCCTCCAGGAATACTCAAGAATATCACTCGGACTCCATGAATTCATATTATCTATATGCATAATTCTGGTTTAATCTACTATATTCACCTGATGTATCTGAAGAATCTATCATATATAGTGCTAGCAGAATTATTATCTTGTATTTTTCAGTACGTTGCAGTATTCCTGCCAAATTCCTGGATTTTTTGAGGCAAATTTGAGAAGCTTGGTGCTAATGCCTCCACTATACCTTGCTCAGACACCACCTTGAACATTTTTGTTGGTGCTAATCAGACATAAGTCTGCCAAGCCAAGGAGACCCACTTCATTCTGAAACCTCTTGGTGTCAGAATAGACAGAGGACATGTAACCTAACACATGAGGGCCTGCTGCAAGTACTTACCCAATTGCACAGTATTTATTAGGGGGTGGTTCTGACCTCATGCTTCACAAAAAACCTATTCTATTATTCTTACAACATTTATCGTAGGAGAAATAGCTATTATATTGATTTATATTATAGATGCTGTTAATGTTGTTTGTGGGACCAAGGTCGCGCTTGTGCTCCCCTGACTGACTTCAGCAAGCAAACATTCTCAGTCATTGTCCTTTTTCCCTATCCCACCATTGTGTAGTGAGAAGCTTGACCTTTCTATTTGGAAATATTTTACAAGATAGTAAATACATGTAGGAAACAATCTCTGAAATAGGAGGAAAAATTAGAAGGCCTATGTTTGGGCAAGTCATCAAGTCACACTGGAGAGGCACAAAATAACAATGCTTCAATGCCTGGACAACACCAGTGGAAAAAAATATTATACCTAAAAGACAATTCTTATGCAAGGAAATTTCAGCAAAAGCTAGTAATTTCTCCCAGTAAACAAAATGTGGCTACATGAAGATAGGTCTCTGTCCTTAAATAGGATTCTTATTTTTTAAACATAAAAAATAAATCACCATGAGAGTTCCAAAAGATATACTGTGCTTGGATACAGCAGAAGATTTAGTGTTCCGGTATCCCAGACTAAATCAATAACTGGCATCCTAACTGGTCCAGTTATTGAGAGAACATGATTTGCTTTTTCTTTACATCACTTTAATGGATTTCTTTTCCTACTGAATAATACCTCTGTACAAATACTGTTTTAAAGTTTATTTAGGTGAAAATTCTCTTTGTACAGTTTATACACTTTATGTAGGACTACATACAGCGGAGTGCTGCTTATAGAAGTGCTGTTACTTGTTTCTATTATATTCTAGTAACCAAAGTAATAAAAAGCAATGTGTTTCACACATTGGTTCAGGTACATATGCAGCCCCTGACTCACTTAACAAATGGAAATTCTGAATCTATTCATCCTTATCAGCATTCAGGGTAGTAGAAAAAGGTTAGAAACATATAATACAAGGTAAAATAATATAAATGTGCTGATTTTTAAATAATTATATTCATTTAAGTACTATCTGTTACATTGATAAGGAATTGTCATAGAAATTATGGCTTACAGAATCAAAATTACAGCAGGTTGGTGTGCATGCATATTATTCATTTGCTAATTTTTTTTCCCCCTTATCTAACTTACTGTTTCTAGGACTGGAACAGCAGTTGTCTGCCACTTTCTTCAGTCCCAGTAGGCATATTGCCTTTGCCCCCAGAAACTGCATTATCCATAATGAAAGCAGAGAGTACTTTTTCCCTAATCTTGGGCTCATGTCTGGACAATATTAAGCATGAGTTGTAGTGCACATGAATGGAAGGCCCACTATTTTCTTTAACACTCTTTTTTCTTTATATGGTTAAAAAAACTTCAGCTATGTGTTTCAGTTCCTTGGAACCGTATAATTTTATTTAGAAACTTGTCAATTGTCACATTATCCCTGCCCTTGATACTTTTTCTTCTCATCAGTCCCTTTTACTCTGAGCAAAGAAAACTCAATACTGTCTAAAATTACTTTAATTACTAAATTACTAAAATTTACTCAGAAGTAATTATTTAAATTTTTTGTGTTGCAAAGATCTCCACCCATATCCAACCCTGTCCTGGTGACTAGGGGACGTTAGACTCTGAAAGAAAGGTCACACCATTCTCTGTTTCCTTCATTCTGGTACATTCAAGCATACTCTTTGACCATCTCCTTGATTTTTACTTTCCTTTCCTGAAAAATGCATGCCCTTCTACAGGTTAGAAACACGCTGTTTCTAATCCTAATTCTTCCTTAATGCCACCTTTGGCTCATTTCTCAATCTCAATCATCAGTCTAGGTAACATGTTCCTGTGTTTCTTCTCCTTCAACAAGGTCCTTCTTCTGACTTATCCCTGTGGTTTTGTTCCTTAATGGGCCATCCTTTTTTTCCAGGACTTGGCCCTCCAAGTCCTCTTATTCAGCAGTATGAACAAATACTAAGGTAATCTAGCAGCTTCCTGTCTTCCATCCTCCTCCATTTCTTCTAACCTACACTGTAGACTACTGTAATCTCCATCTTTGTTCTTCAGACTGTGTTCCATGAAGTCTCTCAGTGTCTGCACACAGTCACCTTTGTTTGGCAGTCACTATGTGGCCTTGCCAGTCATCCTAGCACCTATCATCTGTTCCTTACTTTGGAAAAATTAAAATACTTTTCCATCCAGCATACACCAGTGGTTTCCTTCTGTTCAGTTTGATGAGCCATCACATCTCTCTGCAACTCTATAGTCCTTATTAGAATTTTTGTTCCCTTCTGATCTCTTAAATGGAGTTAAAATGGGAGTTAAAACAGAACTGTAAAATAGTGGCTAGTAATGAAGAGTAGTATTATGTGAAATACTGAAATTTAGTCCTTTCTTCTCCAGGCCAGTTACTTCCATCCCAAGCTCATTTTACTCGTATAGTCTGAGGCCATCCTTATACAGACTGTACATACAATTTATTGGAGGCTTTAGAGGGCACATGCTATGTGTGCAAAGCCTTTCATACACAGTATTTCTGTGTAATACATTTTAGTTCGTTAAATGACAGATGGCTAGTATAGAGGAGCCAGGGTCTTCCTGTGCAGTAGCACTCACCCACACATACTCACTACTATCATCTGTTTTCTGGCAATAGGACCATCCCTGCCAACTGCTTCTTGCCCTGTGCCTCCTCTTCTTCTCAACCAGGAGCACCCTCTGCTCAACACAACACAACAGGAAAGAAGATGATATCTTTTAGGAAGAAGGGGAACGTAGTAGAAGTACCGTCTGCTTCGAACAAAATGACCAACAAGAACAGTTTACCAGAAAGACAATGAAACTGTCTCCTTTGCTACTACCATCTTGGCCAGCTTCTCTAATTTTTTTTTACCCATGATGTTGCAATGATAATGACCTGGCTAATAGATGACTGTTGTGCTGATACAGTTCTAAGAATTGAATTTTCCTTCAAATCCAGATGGCAGAAGAGCGTAACAGGATTCATTTTTAAGCCAATTCATACTGGCTAGAAGCCTATGCTGAAGGTTTGTGCAAAGACCCAACACAAAAGCTAGATATAATATACATATCATTAACAGGGATTGCCTTAGCATATTCTGTCTTGTTGGCTGCCATCATTCAGTATAAATAAAATTAAAACTTTGGGGCACTCCTCACATAAAGTGAAAGATTTACAGAAAGGAGCCAGCAATTGCCAGTGTGAGGTAGTCAACCTCATGAAAAGGTAATATGAAAGAGATCAAAATAGGTCAATTACAAATTGTCCTTTATGAGTTTTTTTGTTTTGGTTTTGGTTTTTGGGGTGTTTTTTGGGGGAAGGAAGCCTTTTTTCTTGTCATCTTGAGTAATCT
Organism: Stercorarius parasiticus; assembly: GCA_013396915.1. Lineage (NCBI taxonomy): Eukaryota > Metazoa > Chordata > Aves > Charadriiformes > Stercorariidae > Stercorarius > Stercorarius parasiticus. The sequence continues at coordinate 701,027 of VWZL01001298.1, read as the reverse complement.
TATTCAGAGCATATCCCAAAGTGCCTCTCTTCTATGAATTAGCAGTGTTGGAAGAAAACAGATGTGTCCTGGATCCTTTCATTCATTGGCAAGAAAAAGTGTAACTACTTTCAACAAAAAAAGTCTGTGAAAGAACATGGATCTGAATCATATATTGTACTGTTCAATGTGGCAATGCCAGCTGTTTCTATTACATAAACCTCTTACTATTTTTACACCTTTTGTTCCTTTACATCTCATAATATTCCGTGACTCTCTTTGGTACTACAGAGTTCTTGCGCTATGTTTAGGAATTAGGTGATCTCACCACTGTCCAGTTTTTTAAGAAATTACTGCCAGACCTTATTAGGGGACCTTAGTATAGCACCTGTTATTACAGCGCTGTATGTGCACAGAAAATCCAGTTTGCCTAACATAAACCCATCCATGCTACATTGCACTCCAAGTAGGGCAAACATTACATATACTGTAAAGTTGGTCTGAACATGCTTGTATGACCTGAACATTAACTCTGCAGCAGATGTGAAGTATTAAGCATCAAAGCCACAGAGTGAATCTCAGGGCCTCCTTCAAACTGGTATCCCAAGGTCTCTAGACAGCACTAATAGGCAGCATAGCATAATATAAACTGATAGATTGTTTTGCAGTCTCTCATGTAACGGGATTTTCCTTCCTATTCAACTAAAAATACAAAAAATATAAAAAATAATAAATTTCACTCAATATCATTATCACTGAAATTTTCACGAAACTCCACCGTATTTTTTTTCTGAAGGAAATAAACTGACGTTATAAAAGACAACCGAAAGACAGCCATCCAATAGTAAGAAACAGAGAAGTCTAGTAACTTAGCAGATGTAAGATCTCAGTTTATTTAAATGATTTTATACCACTTACCAAACACTACAAAAAGCAAGAGAGACAAAGGAGTACTGGACATTCCAAATGGAAAGCCTGAAAACAACATACTATTAAACAACTAAAGGTTAATTAAAACTTTGATTGCTGTTTCATAAATGTCTATAAAACTGTCACCACCAAAGCTCACTTATTGTTAGCCAGTATGTTTAAAGATCACAATGGGCTTTAAGCTATTAATAGATTCTTTCTTGTTATTAGTGTATTCCATAAATATTCTGATTTCCAGAAAGGATAAGCAGCCAAAATAACAAGCATTTTACAAGAAAACAAGAGTTTAATAATAACATTAAGGTTCTTGCAATGATATTCTTGTACAATTTTGTGACTATTACACTGTCCCTAAAACAAGCTGTATTTACCAATAACAGTTGGCATCTACAGATAATTTAGTGCGGATAATTAAAATAATCTAACAGGACAGAGATACACGAGTCATCTGTAAGCTGACAAAGCATTGAGTGGGTCTACCCTGCAATACACCACAGATGCTTAAATTTCATAATTTACAGCCAAATAAAATTGGCCAAAATGCAGATATGATTTACAAATTTGGAAGAGTATGTGTTATAACATAGTAATAGTATTAATACTATTGTTATCAGTATCAGAAGTGGTATCATTATTATTAGTACTAGCAGCAGTATTAGTATTATTACTTACTTGAAAATTGATGGATAGGAAGAAATATATGGGTTTGTGTTATGGTAAATAACAAACACACATACATTCAACAGTCAAAGATGACAGAAGACTATTAAAGACAATAAAAGCTTTATTTACTTTTTGTTTCAGCTCCTGAGGTGTTTTTTTCAGGAACTTATTCAGTATTGTTTCTTTTGCCTAGAGTACGTTATGAGTCACAACATAATGGGAGTAGGAGTAATGTTCAAATGACTTTCCAAATCAGAATGATGCTCCAATCTGGAGCTGGACTTTTCTTCTGCCTTGTATTTAGACCTGACCACAATGACTACAAAGTGCTAAAACCTCGTAATTATAAAGGGTTCTGATCGTTCTTACTTAAAGCAGTAGATATCTACATGCTAGAAAAGGTGTAGAAAATTATTTTCTAGTCCTGAAAATTCCCAAACCTCTTGCAAGGATCAGTTTAGTTCTTCTCAGAAAGAAAAGTGACACTGATCAGATCTCTCCTTCTTTTATGTCCAAATGACTTTGTAATTTCTGGCTCAGTGTTTTCATAGCTATTGTAATACCACTGGTGAAATCTGCAGAAGGGTGAGGCCAGGAAGGAATTTTCCAGCTCTTCTTATTTTTCTCCAGTTTTAATGTCTACTTTTATATATCCATATTTTAGTCTTGGTCATGCAGATGACAGCATTTATAATCATACTCTCAATTATATAAATTATCCAAACAGGTTAATACACTGAAGCATAAAAGAGAAAAAATTACAGCCATTTATAGCTTTTTTTTTATTCAACTATATATTATTATGATAACAGAGAAAATAACTCACAGATGTCTACTATGTATGTGCCATAAGAAACTTCTATGTATGACTAAAAATAAGTTAAAATTTAATTAAGTAGCTAAATATTCAAACACAATCCCTATTCATCTAACCTTTTAGATATTCATGTTAAAACAGCACAGAGATTCTTCTCACAGATTTGATTTTGTGTTTTTCTACAAATGCTGTTGCTGCTACACTGATGAATGGTTGTACTCCATCCCCACATCACAGTAAGTGTAAGTCAGTCATTTGTGCCATTATCTACAGCCCATGAAGGTAATGGAAAGATTCCCTGATCTTTACTGGATTTTGGATTGGATCTTCTTTTACTGTTCCCTTGTACAGATTCACCAGTTGCTCCCTCCCAAGAAAACAGCAGGAGACAGGCGTAGAATCACAGAATGGTTCTGGTTGGAAGGGACCTTAAAGGTCATCTAGTTCCAAGCCCCCTGGAACTGGAACCTCCCACAATGCTTGTCTCCACTGCTGTCTGAAAGATACTGCTCATGCTTCAGCTGCTCCAGTTCAGCTTTAATTTGACAACAGCAGTAGCTTTATATGGCAAAGCACAGTTTTCTTCCTTTGCATCCAGATCGTTAGAAGGATCTTATTGAGAGGGCTATTTGTGACTACATTTCTATTCACAGTGAACCATCAGAATCTGCATTCCTCCTGAGAATTTTAAAGCTACTTTTCTGGTATTTAAGTAAACAGCACAGGATTGGTTGAGATAGCATCTCACTGTAATACAGGATTTTCTTATTCTGGTAAATTCTGCTTTACTGTTTGTTTGGGGTTTTTTTTTTTGTTGCTGTTGTTTAATTAATTGGATGCTATTTTAAGTTCCTACTGTGTATTGGCCTAGTCATGGGAATTGAATCTGTGTCTCTTCTCTATTGCTGTGTATCAAATGAGTAAGAGGATCTGGGAAGAGCCAAACATTGCTTAGTAAAAGCCACACAGCTATAACAGCTGAGCTAAAGCAGCACTTGATTAAAAGGAGACTGAAGTATCCAAGGAAAGCTTAGAAAAAGATGAAATATCTGCTTACTGTATGGGAAAGTAACAGGCCAGCATTCCCAGGCATCAATAACAGAGTTGGTTCATTTTTCTGTTTCATATCTGATCTTATGAATATGCAGTACCAACTGCATGTAGTTGCAATACCTTCAGAAATTACAACAAAGTTTTTCTTGTCCGGTTCACTGCACAAATGTGGTGGTTAACCCTTCTTTCAGTTAACACCATCAGCCACACAATCTTATCCATACTCTACCAAAAATCTTTTACATAACCATACCTGCTATGGTCTACACCATATAAGACCTCAGTTGCTGGAACAACAAATCCCAACAACTCAATCTCTGACTGAGTTTCCACTTCTGAAAACTGAATATATAAATTAGTTCTTTTTTTACTGTTGATTATTCCAACACTGAAAAGGCAGGTACAGGTGAAGGACTCCTAGCCAAAGGTTAGAGACCACGATAGTGATCAGAAACACATTTCCTAATGGTGTCCATCAAGAACGCCATATCCTAAAAAAACAAAAGAAAACCAAAACTCTTCAATATTACAGATCTTGCTTGACAGTCAAGTCATGCCATAATTCCCTCAGTTCAACTGAAACTTCATGTTTTCAGCTGAACTGTGGAGAATGGAATTTTTCCTTCATTATAAGAGGACAGGGTGTATTTTCTCTCCTCATAATCTGGCTCTCAACCAGTAAAAAGACCTGAAAGGGAGAAACTAATCCTGTTGACAGAACTAAGAGTGGAGAGGAGAAGACAGTCTAGAGCGCAAAAAGAGGCCGTATGAATCTTGAGAAGGGACAGGGCATAAAACTTAAATGTGGACAGGCCAGTGTAACGACATCTAACACCTGCAACTCTGTACATTTCCACTGTTCTGGATCTAGTTATCTCTCAGGGGAAACCTGTTTTGAACAGGGCTGTGGTTCACTAAAAGTCCCTGATAGAAAACAAAACAGATTGCTTGAGAGAGATATTCCAAAGAGGCAGTGTGGGGAACATGCTTGTGTGTTGTAGTTTGCCCTGCAGTCTTCCTATAAACACATACAAGCTCAACTTTCGTCAGTGCTAGAAAAATAAAGTGATGCTTATGGTGATTTGCAAATTATTTTCATAAACTGACCTACTAAGTATTTTGCATGGAATGACACACATAAACCAACATGAATTTGGCAGATATGGAAAACATTTCAGGAATACTCTTTTGCATTTAAGAGACACATAATTTCATAGAATCACAGAATGGTTTAGGTTGGAAGGGACCTTAAAGACCATCTAGTTCCAACCCCCCTGCCATGGGCAGGGACAGAATTTAAACAAAGACAGCTAATCTGTCATTTCCAACCACTCTTCTAGAACGCCTTACAGCATTAGATTTTATGTTTTGAGTTTTCTGTGCTTGGAGCTACCAACCATGTCAATATTTTTTTCATGCTTTCCAAAATCTGGATAGGCTCTCAGTTCACCAATGTATTTTGTGCTGAATACCTTATAAAACATCTCAGTAGCTTAAACAATGTCTTTGCTAGAGATCCTCTCTCTGATTTACAGTTCACCCCTTCAGGGTCATCTGATCAATAGAACAAGCAGAAAAAAACTTTTAACATGTTTGATAAGAACAATCACTCCTTACTTTAGAAAGCAAAAGAGATATTAAAATCTAAGTAAAACAACAAATACGCATATTGCTAGCTTTCATTTTCTCACCAGCCATGATGCTCATGAGATTCATATCTGTGTCACTGCAACTTTTCTTGTTGTTTCTGCTGAGCTGAACTCCTCCAACATGCCTTCTTTTGGAAATGCTAGTATTTCTTTGCCTTCTGTGTCAAGTATCCTTATGTCCTGTTCCCTTTTAAGTAGGGTCCTTTCTATCTATTATCTGTGTGTTTCTAAATATGTGTACCAAAATGTTAATAACTTTAATACATTTACAATAACTTCAATTCCACCTTCTGGGGAATCCCTAGGATACCTTTACTCTCATGTACCTCTTCCTCAGCTTGTAAAAAAGTTGAGTCAAGCTGGACTTTGCAGCTTCAGACACACTGTTATTCTAAGAAACTGTTCTGTAGCTGAGAAGCATTTGGACTAGTCACTTTTCGTTGTCCCCCTGTATATTTTTCAGGAATCCAGACAGTAGATGAGTGAATCGAGAGGCACTGAAAATTCAATACTAAGTCAATTTAATATAACCAACAAATTCATAGATTGTATATAAATACCTAAAATCCCAAATTCTTACAACTGAGTTCTGTAATTTTAAATTGTTACCACTTATATCTGGATGCTTTTTGTTTAAAATATTCTAAATGCAGGCATAAGCAATTCTGAGCCAGGTCAAAATGTAGACTTTATTTGGTCTCTGGCCAAGGAGTGAGCTTCCTGGGTTGTCTGAACAAATCTGTTCAGCTGCTTCTTAGTTACTACAAGAGTAAAAACAGCAACAACAAACCCCTTTCCCCTTATAACAAAATTCTAAGCTACCTCAAGAAATAGCATAGAAATCATCACCTATGAAAATAAAATTAAAAACAAAAGGTAAAAAGTGGGAAAACAGGTTAAGAAACCATGCACGTAAAATAAACTGAGATGTACTTGAGGAATATTGAGTAATCACAGCTCTATCTAGAATTTTTAAGAATAAAATCTGCTCACAGGATATGGCTGCTAAACTGTCCTTGTTTAAAGGTAGGCATATGAGTTCATAGGCAATATTTTTAAGATTAGGAGAAATCTCCTTCTTTCACCTGCTTAATTTCTCAACTTGTCATTCTATTGATGTAAAAGTTTCTTTAATGGTTCGACTGAAGCCCATAGGTTTCAAAGACCCACAAGACTTAGAATGTCTTTAAAAGCAGGAGAAAAACAAGAACGAAAAACCTTTTTTTCTATATCACAAAATAGAGAAGAGACTCATTGCTCCTTTTTTTCCGCTGTTTCTGATCACTGTTTGCTAAAACCACACATAAATCTCCATTGTCGATCAGCTGCAGCAATAAAAGAATTCATTCTGCCCTATCCCATTCTGAAGAATAGGATGTGGCATTCAAGACCGAATACAGAACATCTTCCTTTTCAATGTTCTTTAAAGATTAATTAATTAAAATTACAATAACCACCGTCATTTACCTGCTTGATATTATGTTTCCTATTTCTATAAAACTACGAAGGGTTTGTTGTTTAAATACTTTTCGCATTCGGTATCCGTTCACTTCTATATTAGGTATTATTCCTCACTTCTCTGGCTCAGTCTTCAGGAATGCACAAGTAGTCATGTACACGTACATCAGGCCTTTATTTTTCTAAACTGTATGGAATCTCGTATGCATATGTACATACGGCTTATAACCAACTAAGCAAAGATGCCAAACCTAAACCTATTAACATCTTCTCTATGTGCAGATGCTCATGCATTATTTCTAAATGTATAGTAGTACATAATTATGAAATTACGTTAGCCAGATTATTACGTAGATTCCCTCAAGCTCCCAGTGGAAAAAGCACTAGCAGGTGGACTTTCACTTAAAATATTTTGTAATGTAATCTGTTTCAGGTGAAACATTAGCCCTAGATTATGGATCTGCATTCAAAACCACAGTTAACCAGTGATCTAAATAATTTATCTTTTGATGGAGAGCCTCTGATACAGCAACAAATACCACAGTATTAACATAATAGGAATTAAATTGTCAATTGATCATGATGACCCTCAGAACTAAATCTGGAGTTTGGAGACTGAACCCAGGGAAGTCAAAATGTCTGCAGTGAGAGAGACAGAGAAGGGGACTTGTCCAATTCCTGTATGAAATAAATTTTGTACTGTATTTTCATACAAGTAATGTTCTTTTGTTTTGTTTATTCATTTTGTTCGATATTTCCTATAACAATGAGCTGTGATGTGATCTCTAACTCACTTACGTTACAACTTTCTTTGACATCATGCATACTAAGTCTGACCCTTGCTGGAGGATCTTAAATTATAAGAATCTTAAGAGTTAACATTCATGAGCCAAATGTAGACAAACATGTACTTTTATCCTTTCTCATGATATGTAAAATAAGTCATACAGTTACACATATTTCAGATGTACAGACTTCAAAACAACAGAATAAAACCGCTTTTGATAACAATATGAAAAAGTGTGTTGGGCCATTTCCACATTTACTAGCATTTTTGTATGCTCTCATCTTGAGATGAAGAAGAACAATGATGTCCACAATGAAGATCACATTTTATGTATAGCTAAATTGAAGAGAAATATTAAGGTTTTTTCTGAACTTTTATGTGAAAGAAGTTACATACCGGAGTAATTTTAAGGGGTTTCTTTTGTTAACAGCTCTGCAGCTTTAGCACAATACTAGTACAATTCAAATGAACTCAATAAATGCACACAGAGCAAACTCATTAGAGGTTAAGTTAGCTGAAGAACACTGGGAAACTTAGAAACAGATGTGATAAGACGTCCACAATAAAAACCTAACCAAACCTACTTAAGTTCATATAAAAAGATAAGTACATGATAGCATGATTTTCCATATATGTAGTATATATTTTTCTGTTCTATAGCAACAATAACAAGTAAATCTTTGAGACTCCCCCAGTGGAGTAAGTATTCCTATATTACAGGTGGGAAATTTTAAAGGGAAAAAGATTTGGTGACTTTCCCAAAATACTGATAACAGTTTTGAAACTTACAACTTAGGATTTTTTGGTTTACAAGTTTGAGATATTTAAACTATCATAGAATCATTCTCACCTTTCACTGCAGGTATTTCTTGATGAGCAGCATTGCCATAAATACAAAAATCACACCTTTCCTTTGTGTTTTCTACCAATTTTTTTCCGATTATACTTACATGGAATGCTCTGGCAAAACCCCACTTGGGTAGAATTTATTTTGGGCTCCTAAAGTCCTATTCACATTTATGTGATACCATATAAAATGACAGAAACAGCAAAGCAGTTAAAACCCAACCCAGCATTTGAAACATGAACACTGTAGACCTCAATTCTCTATTATCCATGTTGCTCAGACTCTATAAATGTCTTATAAAAATTATTTTTTAATGAGCATACTAAATATCTGGCCAGTCCCACGGTAACCCAAGAGATCAGAAAAGCTCTGAGAGACCCGTTCCAGTCTCTTGTGTAAATAATACAAAGTTAATAATTAATAAAGATTTTAAAACATTCCGATTGTGTATTAAATAGCGAAACTGAAACAGTTTCAAAGGAGCTATACCATCCTGAGACAAAAAAATGTGCTTTTTTTAATTTTCTATAAAGCATACATTTGCCTTAAGAAGTAAAATCAAAGCTAATAAATTACATTTTAGAACTCTATTTAAAGACACTCATGGAGAGACTCAGGCTGACAAAACTCAGGAAATTCAAATGTGGAAGTAGAAACATAAATGGAAGAGGGGTGTAATTCATGCCATTATACCTGTTTGAAACAATTTCTGTGAGTTAAGGATAGGGTGCCAGCATAAACTTTGAATTTATTGGCTTTTGTTGCTTTAAATCAGACCCTTCACATTATTTAAACATAGTTTTTGTATTTAATATTCAGAGCGATAGAACACGTACATTTGGCTGCAGATAGATACATAATTCATGTTGGTAGGAAGCATACCTTATAACACTTAAGTGGTTTATTAAACTTGTTTCATCTGATATGGGATAAATTCTGTAATTGACGGCAAGTCACAGGCAGATCCTACATCTATCATATTTAAGATTACCTTATGTTATAGAAACTATTCTGCTCTGGCCTCTCAAGGGCCTTTTTTTTTTTTCCCCTGGAGAAAAAACCATATGAAATATGTTAATGTTGTTTAAAAATGACTTAAACCTGAACTCCTACATGAAATTAGTTTAGTGGTCTCAGCTCAGTCACTAGCAGACAGTTGACTGTATCAGGAAAACCATCACACATAATTTGGCACCAGCCAGTAGGACCAGCAGCCTCTGATCTAAAGAGGCTTGGCAATGAGCCTGGGGAGGATGAATGACCTCTTATTTTAGGGACCATGAACTCTTGAAGTCAGAAGGGAGGTCACATTGTGCAGGGAGATTATTTCTGTACTCCTTGCACCCTCTCAAGTTTATAGTTCATAGTAGAATACTTTGAAAGTACCCCATCTATTTCATGAGCATGGATAGGAAAAAGAAAGAAAAGAGGATTGTCTCTCTGAGGTAGCGGAGTACACTCAGATCTACCGAGGCTAGAATTTTGTTTCAAGTCTTCTATCATTTCTCTTATCTCTATAGCTTTACCAATAGAAACTAGGAAGAGTCCTAGGGCAGAGCAGGCTACAACTGGATTGTGCTGTTGCAAGCATTATGACATCTAACATTTCTGTCATTATCTGCATCATAGCGGACTGAAATGCTAATAGCCAGCAATAATTTGTTTGACTCTTTGCTCCTGCTATTGATAACTATAAAGTGAAAATTTGAGACAGAAGTTCTAAAGCTAACAAGGCATGTCTAAAATAAGTAGATGGGTCAAGGTGACTAAAAGATTGTGCCACAGTAGTGGTTAAATCCCCTATTTTTTAAAGAATGGATAAAGGTAGATTATCGTTTATGTGTATACCATCTAATATTTTTGCTTCAACTGCTGTTATGTTTTTGTTTCTTTGGTAGTCATGTTGCACCAGCCTGGAACAATGATCATTTAAGAAAAGTTTTTTCAAAGTTCTGCAAATCATGCTCATCACCAAGACAAGTGGAACCCTACTGCCAAGATCTCTCCATAGTTAATCTATTATTAAAGTACTTTTTGAGATGAGATTATCCCAGCTTTCTTACAGGTTTTCAATAGTGCAGCTGTTAATCTTCACATCTTAAGTGCCAACTCAGATTTTAGATGATAGTGACAATGAGAAGGAACAGAGCAGTTACACTGCGGTTGTGCTAGTTCAAGCTCACTGCTAGTAAAGGTAGATGTGCCACGTTAGTAACTCTTAAACTATGTATAAAATGCTTCTGCACAATCGCAACTTCTGGAAACTTAATTTAACGGCAGAAGAATGAGAGGGAATCCGAGTTATGATTGAGAATTCTACTTTTCTTCTTTTGCCATTAATTAGCTCTTTTCCATGAAAAGGTACGCCAGTACATATAGGCCTATTATAGGAATAGTCACAGAAAGATATAAGCTGTATAAATTCGTGAAAAAACATCAGATGGTAACGTTTCTGTTAATCGTAGCAGATGTCTTTTTCTTCATTTTTCCTAGAAAGAAATGACATATTTAGAGGAAGTTCCCAGGAGTTCTTTAAAAAGGTTGTTACCAGCTACAAAATAAAGGAGGCTTCAAGCAAATATTAAAATGTTCACTTTGAGAGTCATTCAATGAGCAAAACGTCATGAGTACTTCTATCTGGATATGCAGTAGTGTATAGATATCTGGCTACCTGAGTGTTTCCCTTTGCATTTATGGTAGGTTCCCTTGCTATGAGTTTTTTATTTGACTAGTTCCTCATTGCATCTCTGCAGAATTGGGCTACTCTTGTTACAGTTATTCTGTGATGCATTTATTGACTTCCTTAAATTCATGGTTTATAAGGTACAGCCGTTTTCAGGGATATGGGGTTTGGATCACAGAAGGCTAATCGAGTTTCTGTTTGGTTTTGCCTTTGTGTTCATGCTTTTAAAGTCTCAGAACCTGAATGGATACAGGGAGCAAAAGGACCTGGTACACAGACAGCATCAACCCGGATGGCACTATAACAAATTATTTTGTAAGCAAATAATAAGAATTTTAATGGTTAAGTTGTTAGCAGAACTTTAGGGTCTGATTCCACAAGCTTTAGTGACAGCAGTAATCATTTTTGACATTAGTAACTTTACAGACAGCAAAGATCACTCAGGGGACTTAATTTTGTGGAAGCAGGCTCAGACTTCACATTAACATTCGTCTTCTCCATTGAATAGATTTTTTTTAATTCTGTGATAATAATATTCTCACATTTTTGAGACATTTTACAATGTCCTGCAGTTTTTTTCTAATTGATACTGAATTTATCAGAGCAGTAAAATAAGATTTTAGCCACTTTTCTCTTAACAGCCCACTAAAAAAAAATCTTCAAAAGGAGTTTGGCAGTCAAAGAAATTATGTTTCTTAGGCAGAAGTCAGGCTGAAAGCCTATGGAAACACTTGTTTCTCTTTACTCTGTATCAAATCAAGACAATGTTCTTGATATGGGATGGGAGAGGGAAGTGGGTTGACCATTAAATAAACCAATGGCACATTTGCATTGTCCCGTTCAGATGGTACAGTTCAGCATCGGAGTAAGGAAATTACTTGAGACAAAGCTCTTGAATGAGGAACCTGGTTGGCCTTGACATGCGACTGGCAAGTGGAAAGAGGATTGTAAGCGTTAGTTCAGTGGAAGATTCCAGTTGAAGTAAAGAAGTAAAGAAGTTACAATCCTACAGTCCTCAGTAAGGAAGTTAGAGTGCTCAGAAAATGTGTCCAGCTGTGATGTTGCTCCTTCAGAGCACCAAAAGAAAAGTCTATTAGACAGATGAAAAGTGTCAGATTTGTTATCCTCCCAAAGCGGACAATCTTTTTTTGTCTCTAAAATAAGAACTGATGTAAAGGTTAAGATAATCCTCATTTCTTTTGAGGAGATAGCATAAATATTTTGCAAATAAAATACTTTCAGAATTTTTTTTACCATTATAACAGCAGTTCACACAGATGATTCTTTTCCACTGGAATGCAGAAAACAAGCTTTTTTTCACGCTCTGTCTTGCTGTTGATCCAAGAGAACTCCAAAGTTAGTGTTAGAGAAACAGACACAAATCATCTAATGCACAGCAAATTTCCACTGGCACCATGTTTCATACTGATGTGTCTTGGACTTAGTTTAACGATGGTAGGATCACCTTGATGTTATTGGCTCTTGGCCCTCACCTGAGAGGTGGTGAAAGATCTTCTCTCTTCTTATTGTGAACACAAAATGTTCAGCAAACCTCAGACTCCCACTGGCCTCAACAGAAATGCAGGAATTCAGGACGCTTAACACTTTCCAGGATTGGGCCCACATGGATACGACCATTCATCAGTTAATTTTACTGCTTTTCAGCAGTTGTGAAATATACACCACGATATGCCTTTTTTGAACAGCTGGAAAATTATGTTGTAACTGAAATTCCATCATTCAGCTTTCTATGGAATGCATTTTGCTCTGAGAGCTGAGAGGCAATCTAAACAGTGGCTAGATACACCCTCACCATAGTCATAAATGTCACAGAATTTGGAGGGGTGGGATGTTGTTTTAGGACAAAGTAATTTTTTAGTGACATTCATTTTACTTTGTATCTAACATGGGATTTTTATTGCATTCTATGTATAAAATGCAGAAAAACAGAAACGATAAGATGTTTAATATCCTTTTTGCAGTGTAATTAGGCATTCTATGCACCCTTACTTTTCTCAGTTGCACTATAAATCCTGAGGGTTTTTCCCTTGCAAGCCAAATTCTGCTGTCTTCACTAATCTCGATGGGCTGTTACATCAGCCTACAAAGTAATCCCAGTGGGACAAATTCCTGCCTCCAATACTCCTGTGTAAATTGAAAGGATTCCTATAATTACGACTACCCCAAAAGCAGAATTCGGCCCAGTGATTTGGAAGAGCCAGGCAGGCAGCATTTGCTCAGCAGTATTTGCCCTCACTTTTATTTTCTTCTTGCATTTGGAACCACAGCCCTGGGTGTGTTAACATGACCTGTAGAATTGAATGAAAAGAAAAAGACAGTGGTAAGTAGTGTTTACAACTTCCGCTACTAGAAAAGCTGTCGCCCTTCATTTCTCACTGAAGTCGATGGAAGCTAAATGTGTTGGAAGGGAAGGTGGCACTAGGTCTCCACTAAGTTATGTTCCAATGCAATACAAAGCACAGATGGAAAGCTATTTACAGCTAAATTAAACCCAGTCAGCTACCACATAAGTTGAAGCTCAAAAAGATCATGTCAAAATTGTGTTTATAGTCTTAACAATGGTCTGGGAACTGGTTTCGAAGACCTCAAACTCTGTCAGATCTGAGGAATAGCATCCCCTTTTTAAAGATCTACCATAGCAGCTATCTAAGTTGCTTGTAATATTGGAATTATTTCTTACTCTAATGAAATTATCTGCCAAGACTGTCCAGCCTGGTTACGCTACATGGTCTTGCAGTATAGAGTGATACTTATGGCAACAAGTCCAGTTGTAGACTACTCTAAAAAGCGATTTTTCAGCCTTTTCTTTTCAATGCCTCTGCTTTTGCTATCTCAGATTGTAGGTGCATAGAGTCTAAAAACGTAACCTTACAAACATGAGCTATATCCAGAGTTACAAATTTGGCATTTAACATAATTCTCTAGCAAAATTCACCTTAATTCAATGGGACGTACCTTCTGATCTCCTAAAGGACCGATTTTGTTGAAGATAATGGAAGATTTGAATGAAGGGATTCAGTAGCTACCACCTAAAATGTGCAGTAGAGAATTTCTGAAATAAGTAATTTAACATTTTATGACTTTTAACATTTTTATGTTGTAGTGTACTTCACTTCCTTGTAAGTGATTTTAATTTTAATGAAAATTAAAAGATTGGCTGCATTACAGTCTGTCTTCTAGATAACTACAAAACTATTACAGGATAAGAGGCAGGTAGAGAATGCTCCACATTGCAACAGAAACATGCTTAAACTCTATCTAGAAGACACTGACATAGAAATACAAGCACTATACGTTCTTAATGCTTATTTCATGTCAAGGTCCTACATAAATTCATGCATATGTTGAATTTTTCATGCATGAACAGTAACTTTGAAGACAATGAACTATTCATATTCACAAATACAGCACATAGATAAGCACTGAAGGATGATTTAATCTTTGTCAAAGTGTGAACGTTTTTTTTTTATTTTATCAGAAAAATGGACAGGTCTCATTGCAAGATTTTCCACATAAAATACACTGTTAAGTGTAAGCTACTGCATTTATGTGTTGTAACCAATATTGTGCATAAGCATATAAGAAATAGAGTATCTTTCTTTATTGCCTAAATATTAAAATACTACAGGGCAAATTCTGAAGTTTATTTCAAAGGTCAAATTTTCACCGAATAAATATTGAACAAGAACTGCAAACTATGACCTCATTACTAATTGTGTTTGTTTTCTTCTAACATGTGTGCTACTAACATTTTAGATTTACCTGAAAATGCCTGGCAGAACAGAATTGTTTACAGTCGCAGAATCTCACTGGTATGGAGGGGTCTTGGTGAATGAAGCCTTAAGAGTTTTCTGGTTCTTAAAATCTTAAAATCCCAGGTTTATTCTGTCTCTTGTTTCATAAAAGCAGAACTCTGCAAGGATCCCTGGCAGAGATTTCCTCTGGCCACTGTACGACAAGGAGCAAGACCCCAGACCCCTGCTAGCCAGCAAAGGAAGGAGGAATTTTGAGTTCCTGACTCCCCTGAGATGGGGAAGAGGTGAGGGATATTAAAATTCAGTTCGCTGCACTATCGCCACACTGTCTTCAGTGTCTTTTAACCACTCTGACTGTTATCATAAGACCATTGGAGCTATGCTGCCACCAGCATGTAAAAGCCCTCCAGATTTTGAAAAGCGCTAGCACAAAACCTGCACTTCTCTGTTTCACAGGAGATGCTGTTTGTACTTTTCTCCTGATTACCATATTTCTGTTCCCAAAAGCAGCAAGCTGACTTTCTTGGAAACTTGTTTTTAAAGGTTTCGTTTATTGTGTATGCACCAAAATGTCTCCTACTGTAATGGTATCAGAGCCAAACTTTGGGTGAAATACTTCATGACAGTAATCAGCAAGTCAGCTGGTACACATGGAAAATCTTAGATAGCTACAGATTGTACCAAAATAACTATACAAGAAGGAAAGCATTGATGAGCAATCAAAAGAAGTATAGCCTTCAAGAGTAAGTAGTATCATAAAAAAACTCTTATATTTGTTTCTTATTTTCTGTTTTAAATGCAGTTAGTAAAAAATGAACTCTACAGAGAAATATACCTGAAAGCTCGACCTGCAAATAAATAAAGTAATAAAAGTATCTGTTTTTTTAAATAAGAGGGAAACAAAATTGGTGACCACCTATTTTTTCACTTTCTCTTTGATCATTTAATTTACAAAAGAATTATGGCTAGACAAATATATGTACTAATTGTCACATTTTTTTTAAATGCAAAAATGCAAAAGGTATAGCCTTACACCTGGGTTTTGTTTTTCTTTTTTTTTCAGAATGTAGTCTGCACTTTATTTTACTATAAAATCATTGCAGCATATCATATATCAGCCATTGGAATAATCTCCCCAGGGAAGTGGTGGATTCCCCAACATTGGACAACTTTAAGACTCAGCTGGACAGGGTGTTGGGCCGCCTTGCCTAGGCCATGCATTTGCCAGGAAAGGTTGGACCAGATGATCCTTGAGGTCCCTTCCAACCTGGTATTCTATGATTCTATGATTCTATGATATACTCTGACATATTTGGTTATAAATCCTGCTTCATTTTTCTGTAAGACAGTAGTCAGATGCAAAACCACATTGAGATCTGTCTCTTCAGCTGATGGCTTTTAGGAGCACCCATCAAGTTATCTTTGTGAATCTGCCACTTGTACAGGATTGATGATGGTCTTTATTTGTCTAATCATCACATGTACCATATCCTTTAAGTAGGAAGCCATTTTGAATATCATTTTTTAAAAGCAGCTTCCCCAGCTGGGACACATAGTTACCTCCAATTCCAATCCTTCAGCCAGGATGGGATGTCAGACTTAAAGTAGGAGTTTTATATTTTTATGTGTTTGCCTGGATATATGCACCAACAAACTACATATTTTATAATCTGCCTTTAAAACTGGACTAAAACCCAACTGAAATGTTTATAATCAATATGAGTGTAAAAATAGCAGTCCCACAAAAATATTAAATTAGCCCTGAAGTAACAAATCCTTCTCATGTGTACAGTACATCTCTTTCCAGCAGCACACCATCACCCCCTTTACAGAGGTGAGGCTGGCAGCACGCCTGGGAAAGATGACACTCCAAGGCCGGCCAAGAGGCACTGCAAAGGCAACGGGTGCTCCCAAAGGGTGGCCTGCTGGCAGAGTTTTGTCCCAAGATCCGTCCAATGCTCTCGCCTCCATAGTTCCCACCTGCATCAGCACAGCCTGTACGTGCATTTGGGGAAGCAGATGTTCATATTTCCCCTGTACATTCTGTACGATACGATAAAACAGCATTAATTCATATAAGCCATACCATTCAGTGATGAGAAAAGCTCTCTTATAGTACTTTCTTGCACGTGTAACTGGAAACACTTGCTGAGTAGACTGAAGATGGAGTGTCTGTCATAGTTGGAGGTACAGCTGGAGACTGTGATTCTGGTGCAGACTCTCTAGTGCCTGAGCCATACCGTGTGGATGTATGTCACAAATCTGTACAGGGTGATACAGGCTGAGGTATAACCCACATGGTCATACTCAGATCTGTATGCTTAGATGTACACTGTGCACGTTTTGTACCACAGCAGTGCAGATTTTTAGTAGTAAGCCGGTGCTGATGAAAAGTACAGTAACTTCCACATTTTTCAAGAGATATTTGTGGGCTTAACAAGATACAGTAATGGGAGTGCAGCCAGTGCAGTTGAGTTCAACTCCACGGAAAGTCCTGTCTGCCTGTTCCCAATTCCCTGGCTTGCTCTCCTCGCCTGCCAAACCCTGGTACTCCTGTGGACTCACAGTCAGGTGCATATGAGATTCTTAAGGAGTGTCCAGGTAAGTGATTCTTTGCTTTATATATGTGTTTAGTGCAACAGCTCCAACGCACTAGAGATGACGACAGAAAGCTCCCGACACACAAAACTGCAAGATCTGCAGGATGTAGTTAGTATATTTTAATTTGCAGTTGAACCAGGCTTCTAACTGTAAATTGTGCTGTTCCTCGGGCTACAGTTCGGCACAGACAGTTACTAAAGGAGGCTTCAGGCAGCAGTTGCAGGCAGGGTTAAAGGAAGAAGAAGGACACTTTTCTCAGCTGATTGATACCCCTTCCTGCTTTCTGAGAGCAGCTGGACCCTTAAGGGACTGAATCAGACTGCCATAACTGCTTATCAAGGCAAAGGAACTCCTTAGACAGAATGAACAGATTGGTGTTTTCTCCAGCCAGCTTCACCTCTCCATCTTCAAAAGGAGCGCTTAGTCTTTGACACATCCAAGCCTAAGTGGAGCTCCCCTCTTCCACTCCTTTGGTTGGTCAGGGCTCTTACAAGTTTCATTTCCAGTGGCCATGTTTCACAAAACTTGCCTCAAAATGCAGCGACATGGCCACGTGAAATTAAAGAACTGTAAATGGAGGCAAAAAAGTTCAACAGAGCCTGAGGGGGCCAGTACAGTTGTTGCCAGTGGATCAGAGGATCGTGGTGTGACTCGGGCAGAAATTCCAACTTAACCCACCCTCCTGCTCAAAGCAGTGAAGCGTAGGGACCTCCCGCATTACAGAGGGTTCGTGTCAGGAATGCACATTGTGTTCCATTCTCATCTATGGCATGGTAATGAAGAAGACTGGCCTTCCTTTTTTTTCAACAACATACAAGTAGAAATAGCCCAAATAAGCATTTTAAAAATCAGTTTCCAGCCTACAGCCTACAAAATACACATTTATATTTCTTCCCAGGAAATCTAAACTATGTTAATTACAATTCTCATTATAATTACCTTAAGGTTTTGAGGAGTAATGAAAAAACATTTTCAACTGTTACGTATTTTTTATTAGCATTGTGACTGAGTCAGACAGCAGTGGCCACACAACAATAAATTGTTGGCCTACTTTTTCTGTTCTTTATAAATGTGCCCAAACTCAGCTTTCTAGCCTGGAAATTTTTTATATTCACAGAATTTAAATGCAGGACAGTAGAGGACTATGCCCATAATCTCTACAGAAATCACATAAAGGTACTTTGATAAAAGTATATAAGCAAGTAAATGGTGTGGAGAAAATAAATTTGCTTTTTCCCATTAAATACCTGAAAACAATGATGGGAAATAAAAAATGTTTGATGTTGGCAAATTCAAATAAATTAAAATAAGATGTATTTCTATGACAAATAGAGTGTGTCACTCAGTGCCACACAAAGTTGTTAAAAATAAGAACTTGGCTAAGACTTGAAAGGGACTGGTGATTTATAGAAATAAAGACAATGCAGAGGTCATCACAGGTACAGCTGACCAAAAAAAAGGACTGAATAGAACATGCTTTTTCTTCACAGTCTTTCCACTTTCTGTAATATCAGTGTTGGAGATAGCTCATTGGATCAGTTCCAGCATGACAGTTCTAATTTTATGTTTCTCTTTAAGAACAACTTAATAACTAACTTGAAACTAGTAACTGCAAAATTGTATCAAATGAAATAGGGAAACATCACTTCATATAGTATGATAACGGTAAAATTCACTGTTACATGAGGTCATAGAACGAAATGCTGTGGCTGAGCTTTATTAAAATCTAAGTAAATTTATGACCCATAGAAACCTTTACAGTGGTGCCTTATAACCCTAGGGCAATCAAATTTTATGCAGATCTGGGCTAGTTGCCTAAGAAGTTCTGTATTTCACAACTGAATTGGTATCCGGTGGGAGTTGTGGACTATCAAACGTTCTGTGTACAAATGGACTTTGTTCTGTCTTTCTGCAGCTCAGCATTACTTGCTGTTATAGGATACAGAACCTGAGGAACCAACAACCTGCTGCTGTATGGCGTGCTTTGTGTTCTGATAAACTGGATGGGTCTAAGGGAGAACATTAGATGCCACAGTCAAATTGGCCAAAGGTACAGTACTTCCTCCTCCCTTTTAAGGCAAGAAAATTATACATTTTTCTCAAATTGCACACATTTCTGATTTTTACTATAAAGAGAATGCATTTCATTGGATAAAATAATCTTATTTTCCTACTGTTGTCTCCTTCCATTGAAAAAAATTCTTTCCTAATTTTCACCATCATTGGAATCCAGAGAGATCAGAGGGGAATTCTTGCACTCTTTAAGGGTTACCCAGTGTTTTAGTTATTAGATGTATTAATGTATTCTATGATTCCCAAAAGGGATATCCCTTTTGACACATCATGTGTGTACTGTGTCAGAATGGACTAAGCTTTAATTCTGAAGAAGGCTAGCCAAATAATAGCTGCTTTTTACAAGCATTGTCTTAATGCTTTTTACCTTAACCAGGTCACCATGCACATTAGATCAGTGTTAACTTAAAGAATTTCAGATTATATGTCATTGCCTTCGTTCGCACAGTTAACTCCTTTTACCATCAGTCCAAACAGTACCAGCATTCCTGTGATTTTTAAAATTTGATATAATGAAATTATGTCTTGTACTCTGTTACATTTTAAACTTTTAATGAGCATTCTTTAATATATCATATATATCAATTACGATATCAAGAATATATAATTGCAGAGAAGTACCTGAATTGTAGTCTTCTCCTGACTATAAAATCCTGTCGGTGTGTAACACCTGACAACATCCTAGAGCATGACCAAATGGCAGGCCAAGAATCACAGAGTTGCAGAATCACAGAATCACCGGCTGGGTGAGGTTGGAAGGGACCTCTGGAGGTCATCTTGTCCAACTCCCCTGTGCAAGCAGGGTCATCTAGAGTCAGTTGCCCAGGACCATGTCCAGACAGCTTCTGAATATCTCCGAGGATGGAGACTCCACAACCTCCCCGGGCAACCTGTGCCAGTCCTCAGTCACCCTCACAGTGGAAAGGTGTTTGCTGATACTCAGAGGGAATATTCTGTGTTTCAGTTTGTGCCCATTTTCTCTTGTCCTGTCACTGAGCACCACTGAAAAGAGGCTGGCTCTGTCTTCTTTGCACCCTTCCTTCAGGTATTTGTACATACTGATGAGATCCCCCCTGATCCTTCTTTTCTGCATGCTGAACAAACAAAGTTGTCTCAGCCTTTCCTCATAGGAGAGATGCTCCAGTCCCTTCATCATCTTTTTATCATCTTTATACCTTCATCATCTTTGGAGTCCTCAGCACAGGAAGGACATGGACCTGTTGGAACAGGTCCAGAGGAGGTCCACAAAGATGATCAGAGGGCTGGAGCACCTCTCCTGTGAGGACAGGCTGAGAGAGTTGGGGTTGTTCAGCCTGTAGAAGAGAAGGCTCCAGCAAGACCCTATAGCAGCCTTCCAGTACCTAAAGGGCGCCTACAGGAAAGATGGGGAGGGACTCTTTTTGAGGGAGTGTAGTGATAGGACGAGGGCTAACGGTTTTAAACTGAAAGAGGGGACATCTAGATATCAGAAAGAAATTCTTTCTTGTGAGGGTGGAGAGGCACTGGAACAGATTGCCCGGAGAAGCTGTAGATGCCCCATCCCTGGAAGTGTTCAAGACCAGGCTAGATGAGGCTTTGAGCAACCTGGTCTAGTGGGAGGTGTCCCTGCCCAGGGCAGGGGGGTTGGAACTAGATGATCTTTAAGGTCCCTTCCAACCCGAACCACTCTATGATTCTACTATGATTCTACGATGTACATCCAAGTTTCTCTTGTACAAGAAGCCCAGAACTGGACACAGCATTCTAAGTGTGGCCTCACCAGTGCTGAGAAGAGGGGAAGGATTTCTCTCCCTCAACCTGCTGGCAACATTCCTTCTAATGCAGCCCAAGGTCCCATTAGCCTTCTTTGCCACAAGGCACATTGCTGGCTCATGCTCAAGCTGGTGTCCACCAGTACCCCCAGGTCCTTTCCTGCAAAGCTGCTTTCCAGCTGAGCAGCCCCCAGAATATATTGCTGCATGGACCTCAACATATACTGGTGCTATCATCCTCAATAACAAATCCATTCTGGTCATTTTAAATAAACTGTGCTTATTTTCTACTGCAAGGAACTATCACAGCAGAAGAAAGCTCTTTTGCAACACATCATTACCCCTTAGCTGTTCTGACATCACTGCACATAAGGCAGGAGAATGACCTTCAAAATCATTCTCCTGCCCTTTTGGAGAGGGAGTTGCTGATCTCTTCTCCCCATTTTCCAGTGACAGGACACGTGGTAGTGTCTCAAAGCAGCATCAGGGGAGATTTAGACTGGACATTGGGAAGCATTTCTTTACCGACAGGGTGGTCAAACACTGAAACAGGCTCCCTACAAGGGTGACCATGCCTGTCAGTGTTTCCGACGCAGTGGGACAATGCCCTCCATAACATGCTTTAAATTTTGGTCAGCCCTGGAGTGGTCAGGCAGTTTAAACTAGATGATCATTGTAGGTCCCTTCCAACTGGAACGATACTATTCTATTCTATTCTATTCTATTCTATTCTATTCTATTCTATTCTATTCTATTCTATTCTATTCTATTCTATTCTATCCTATCCTATCCTATCCTATCCTACCCTATCCTACCCTATCCTACCCTATCCTATCCCCTGTAACTCTATGACTTTATAATTCTTTGCAGTAACAACAACAAGTTGACTTGTAACAACAAGTTGAAGAAAATTGTTCTTCTACATGCTAACAAGTGTACAGTCCAGGTAAAAGACATCACATAATTCTGCTTAGGTGACACCTGTCATTGGATCATGATTACATTCCATGCTGAGAATGGCTTGATAATGGAAATGGAAGTTCAATATGAAGGTGAAAAAGAATCTGAGATGAGCAGCTGAAAATGTGGGATGATTGAAGACTGCATAAATTCATCAGAATGTGCTATGATATGACAATTAAAAAGAATGTAGTTTTTCTGACTATCCAAGCAAAAGTTGATTATTATTTTAGAGCATTCATGGAAGCATACTGCTAGAATCAGCATTTTCCACTGAAAGTATTTTTTCTCTTGCATGAAGATCTATTTATGTATTTGCTGAATTATTTCATAAATTATATTTTCCTTGCAGAAATACTCAGCATGGACAACTGCAAACGGAGAAGAAAGAACAAGATATACGCCAAAAATCTTTTTAAAATGTAAGCCGTAAACACTGTAATATGTTTGCTTGGACCGTGAAATGAAAACAGATTGGTCAAATGGTAACAAGAGCAACAATTGCAGCTGGTAGAGGTTAACAGGAGTAAAGGGGGTTTTAACACTAATAATTCTTAACTTGAGGTGTCTACAAAAGAGAATATAATCTGTATCTAGGAAATCATTGAGTTTTCTTATTTAACCATGAAACATGGTGTACAGTTTCACATTTTGTTCTCTGAATTTGGATGCAGTTTCACTGTTTTCTCTCTCAGTCAAAATATTACAGAGATTGAGATTGTTGCACTGAATTTTGTTTCCTCTGTCATGTTTTGACCATGAAATTATAGGGATACAGTAGACTTCAGTAATAACACCTCTCATCACCACAATATTTTAAAAGTAAGAAATTGTTGAAGTTTTAAATGTAATGTAAATTAACACTATTGAAGGCAACGATAACATCCCACAGGAATCTGTACATGCCATATGCCATATAGCTTCCAGATTGATTTTCCATGTATCTGTCTGACCTGCTTTCTACTTGTGAAACACGTATCACTGAAAAGGAAGTAATAAAAATGTATTAGTCTCTGTGATTTCTAAGCAGTAATTCCTAATGTTATATTTACAGTGCTACCAATACAGTAAGTCCTCCTGCCTTTGATGTCTGTATTTGGAATTTATCTCAAATAAATTATGTAACTTATTTACTATGTAAAAAACCCTATTAAATAATTTTTCTTCCCCAATGGATGACTCTCTGTAGCAACACCCTAGATTGGAATGCCAAGGCATAGAGGGCAATCAAGTGCCACAACTAGAATTTCTAATTCCATGTCAAGCGTTGATACACAGTGTTTTACAACAGCAGGTTTCAGTCCTGATGCTGTATTTTATTCATATGCACATAGATCAGTTCTACACATAATACTATTTTTCTTGGCATGTAGCTAGCATATAGCTTATTTCTTCCACATTGCCTTGAATGTATTGTATATTTGTCCTTTGCTGTAATGAACGAGTCAAATACTTTCATGTCTCACCACAAATACAGTAAATGAATAAATGTCGTTATATTATATCAGTTAGAAACCTGATTCTGATCTTTGAAAACAGAACTTGAAGCATAAGCATGTATCTATTTGAGGACATTAAATTTACTGCACAGGCACCCAGTACTTGGTGATAGACACATGTTAATCTGTGTTTCTTATTCCATGCCCTAATTCAGCAAAGCACTTAACCGAAGTGCTTGATCTTAAACAAATACTTAAGTCTTTTCCTGTCAGAGATGTTTTTTTCAAATTAGTGTCCCATTTCATCACAACAATGATATTCCCTAAAACCCGAAAAATAAGGTAGAAGTTTGTTAGTCTAGGTTTTCCACTGGAACTCAGCATGTGACTTTGTGTATAAGATGGATCTCTTCTGGGAAGCTTTAGGAAAACAGAGCAGCTGCCAACAAGCCATATCAGCCATCCTTTATCACTAAGCACCTGAAGAAAAATGATCACTTGCCTCAGTTTAAAATGAAAGACAGTGTGGCCAAATAATGAGAGAAGTAAATGTCTCATTTTGACGGACAAGACTAAAATCATCTAGGACTAATCTAAAGCTGCCCACGGCTTAACTCAGTCATCAGCCTTTGTATGTTTTGGAAGCTACTTTCTTAATTGAGAACATTTTGTACTGTCATGTAATTTTTCTCTTGTATGCAACACAGTCTGTTTCATCATGACAAATAGAGAAGAAATTCTGTCGTGAAACTTATCAGGACAGAATTTTGTTTTATTGTAGATATGTTTGTATGCCATGATAATAATCACTAAGCATAGCTGTCATTTGTTATGTGATTATACACAGTATGAAACAGAATGTCTTAGTTTTGTATGGTTTGGAGATGGTCACTTAAAGGGCAGCTACAAAGAGGACAGAGGCTCTCTCTTCACAAGGAGCCACAATGAGAAGACAAGAGGCAATGGATATAACTTGCACTGAGGGAGGTTTCATCTTGACATAAAAAGAAATTTTTTACAGTGAGAACAATCATTCACTGGAACAACCTCCCTAGGGATGTGGTGGAGTCCCCATCGCTGGAGGTTTTCAATATGCAATTGGACAGGGAGCTCCATAATCTCATCCGGGCTCCCTTTTCCATGAAGGGTTGGACCAGATGACCTTTCGAGCTCCCTTCCAACCTTGGCTGTTCTGTGATTCTGTGATTAGAAAGGATTAACACAAACTTCTAAATTGCTAGAGAGTAGGCATCTCTTTCTTTGTATAATGACTAAGGNTCACCACAATATTTTAAAAGTAAGAAATTGTTGAAGTTTTAAATGTAATGTAAATTAACACTATTGAAGGCAACGATAACATCCCACAGGAATCTGTACATGCCATATGCCATATAGCTTCCAGATTGATTTTCCATGTATCTGTCTGACCTGCTTTCTACTTGTGAAACACGTATCACTGAAAAGGAAGTAATAAAAATGTATTAGTCTCTGTGATTTCTAAGCAGTAATTCCTAATGTTATATTTACAGTGCTACCAATACAGTAAGTCCTCCTGCCTTTGATGTCTGTATTTGGAATTTATCTCAAATAAATTATGTAACTTATTTACTATGTAAAAAACCCTATTAAATAATTTTTCTTCCCCAATGGATGACTCTCTGTAGCAACACCCTAGATTGGAATGCCAAGGCATAGAGGGCAATCAAGTGCCACAACTAGAATTTCTAATTCCATGTCAAGCGTTGATACACAGTGTTTTACAACAGCAGGTTTCAGTCCTGATGCTGTATTTTATTCATATGCACATAGATCAGTTCTACACATAATACTATTTTTCTTGGCATGTAGCTAGCATATAGCTTATTTCTTCCACATTGCCTTGAATGTATTGTATATTTGTCCTTTGCTGTAATGAACGAGTCAAATACTTTCATGTCTCACCACAAATACAGTAAATGAATAAATGTCGTTATATTATATCAGTTAGAAACCTGATTCTGATCTTTGAAAACAGAACTTGAAGCATAAGCATGTATCTATTTGAGGACATTAAATTTACTGCACAGGCACCCAGTACTTGGTGATAGACACATGTTAATCTGTGTTTCTTATTCCATGCCCTAATTCAGCAAAGCACTTAACCGAAGTGCTTGATCTTAAACAAATACTTAAGTCTTTTCCTGTCAGAGATGTTTTTTTCAAATTAGTGTCCCATTTCATCACAACAATGATATTCCCTAAAACCCGAAAAATAAGGTAGAAGTTTGTTAGTCTAGGTTTTCCACTGGAACTCAGCATGTGACTTTGTGTATAAGATGGATCTCTTCTGGGAAGCTTTAGGAAAACAGAGCAGCTGCCAACAAGCCATATCAGCCATCCTTTATCACTAAGCACCTGAAGAAAAATGATCACTTGCCTCAGTTTAAAATGAAAGACAGTGTGGCCAAATAATGAGAGAAGTAAATGTCTCATTTTGACGGACAAGACTAAAATCATCTAGGACTAATCTAAAGCTGCCCACGGCTTAACTCAGTCATCAGCCTTTGTATGTTTTGGAAGCTACTTTCTTAATTGAGAACATTTTGTACTGTCATGTAATTTTTCTCTTGTATGCAACACAGTCTGTTTCATCATGACAAATAGAGAAGAAATTCTGTCGTGAAACTTATCAGGACAGAATTTTGTTTTATTGTAGATATGTTTGTATGCCATGATAATAATCACTAAGCATAGCTGTCATTTGTTATGTGATTATACACAGTATGAAACAGAATGTCTTAGTTTTGTATGGTTTGGAGATGGTCACTTAAAGGGCAGCTACAAAGAGGACAGAGGCTCTCTCTTCACAAGGAGCCACAATGAGAAGACAAGAGGCAATGGATATAACTTGCACTGAGGGAGGTTTCATCTTGACATAAAAAGAAATTTTTTACAGTGAGAACAATCATTCACTGGAACAACCTCCCTAGGGATGTGGTGGAGTCCCCATCGCTGGAGGTTTTCAATATGCAATTGGACAGGGTGCTCCATAATCTCATCCGGGCTCCCTTTTCCATGAAGGGTTGGACCAGATGACCTTTCGAGCTCCCTTCCAACCTTGGCTGTTCTGTGATTCTGTGATTAGAAAGGATTAACACAAACTTCTAAATTGCTAGAGAGTAGGCATCTCTTTCTTTGTATAATGACTAAGGATTTATAAATTTAGAACTTGCACATGCTCTTATTTCAGTGTTCTCTTGTAAAGAATACCATATACTGAAGGTGTCTAGACATCATTGTGTAATTTGATGCATGTCTGCCACTTGCACAGAAATTTTCCACAACCACAATATACCATTGATTCTGAACGGTGACCTGTAGTGCAGAAAGACTAATCCATAATTACAAAACTTGGTAGATAATTAGATTTGGCACAGTGTTTATTGTATTATTGTCTGATCTTTTCATACATTAACCTATTTATGCACTCCTAATTTAAGGTAAATGACTCAAAATGAGTAAAATATTTATCTAAATACCATTTCTATCTGTGCTTTTGAAATCCACTTGATACTCCATTTAGTTTTATTGCTGAAATTCAGTTGTTACAAGATAGGGAGTTGAAAATATTGACTCTTTTGTACTTTTTTGCCCTTCCTCAAAACTATACTATATGGGATATTTTTTATTTAAAATACAAACTAAAAAAACCACTGTCATATATTCCATCAGGGACCTGATGGCACATACAGGGCTCACCAGCCCTGCCCAGCCTCCCCCAGGGCCTCTCCTCACCCTGCCCAGGTCCCAGGATGCCATGTCCTTGGGCCAAACAACACTTCTCCTTTTGCATTTCTAGAGCCAGGAACTGAAGCTGAATGCTGGATGTCTGTCCCATGCTGTCAGATGCTTCTCCCTGCATAAGCCAGACAAAGAGAAGTGGTCAAAATGGAACCCAATATGAGGAAGATGAAAAGAAAACTACATTACAGAAGCCAGACAGCAAACAAGCTGAAGAGATAGCGATATGCAGGCTTTAGAAGAAGATATCTGTCGGAGATGCAAAGGAGTTACTTTCTGAGTTTATAATGTAGGTAGGCAGCAGCAGAGAAGGCAAAAGTCTATAGATGAAGAGACTGACAGCTGTTTAGAGGCATGCATAAAAGGGGAACAAATAAAACTTGAAGCCAGAATGAGTAGGATTAGATGAAAGTAAAAGGAAGTGGGATGTAGTAGATAGAGCAGAAGGGTCTCAGCAAAAAAGGAACATTTTTAAAAAGTGTAGCGAGGAGGACCCTAGGAACTACTGACCTGTCAGCCTCACCTCTGTGCCTGGGAAGATCATGGAACAGATTCTCCTAGAAGGCACCTGTTAAGGCACATGTAGGACAGGGAGGTGATTCAAGATAGTCAGCTGGCTTAACCAAGGGCAAGTCCTTCCTGACCAACCCGGTGGCCTTCTATGATGGAGTGACTACATCAGTGGAAAAGAGAAGAGCTATGGATGTGTCTGTCTGGATTTCTCTAAGGCCTTTGACACGGTCCCCCACAACATTCTTCTCTCTAAACTGGAGAGATATGGATTTGATGGATGGACTCTGGTGGATAGAGATCTGGCTGGATGGTCACATCCAGAGGGCAGTGGTCAATGGCTCAATGTCCAGATGGAGATCAGTGACAAGTGGTGTCCCTCAGAAGTCTGTATTGAGACCAGTACTGTTCAATATCTTTGTCAATGACCTAGATAGTGGGATCAAGTGCACCCTTGTCACATTTGCAGACGACACCAAGCTAAGTGGTGTGGCTGACATGCCTGACGGATGGGCTGCCATCCAGAGGGACCTGGATGAGCTCAATATGTGGGCCCGTGTGAACCTCATGAGGTTCTGCAAGGTCCTGCACATGGGTCAGGGCAAACCCTGGTATCAATACCGTCCGGGGGATGAAAGGATTGAGAGCAGCCCTGAGGAGAGGACTTGGGGATACTGGTGGATGAAAAGCTGGACATGAGTTGACAATGTGCGCTCTCAGCCCACAAAGCCAACCGCATCCTGGGCTGCATCAAAAGAAGTGTGTCCAGCAGGTCGAGGGAGGTGATTCTGCCCCTCTACTCTGCTCTCATGAGACCCCACCTGGAGTACTGCATCCAGCTCTGGAGTCCTTAGTACAAGACAGACATGGACCTGTTGGAGTGGGTCCAGAGGAGGGCCACACGAACGATCAGAGGGCTGGAATACCTCTCCTATGAAGACAGGCTGAGAGACTTGGTGTTGTTCAGCCTGGAGAAGAGAAGGCTCCAGGGAGACCTTATTATGGCCTTTCAGTAGTTAAAGGGGGCTTATAAGAAATATGGGGACAAACTTTTTAGTAGGGCCTGTTGTGTTAAGGGGTAACAGTTTTAAACTAAAAGAGGGTTGATTTAGACTAGATACAAGGCAGAAATTTTTTATGAGGAGGGTAGTAAAACACTGGCACAGGTTGACCAGAAAGGTGGTAGATGCCCCATCCCTGAAAACAGTTGAGGTCAGGCTGGATGTGGCTCTGAGCAACCTGCTCAAGTTAAAGATATCTCTGCTTATTGCAGGGGGGGTTGGACTAGATGACATTCAAAGGTCTCTTCCAAGCAAAACCATTCTATGATTCTATAAAGTGGTCACTGTATCAGCCTGAGAGCTAACCATTGCTCTTTGGAAGATTTAGCTTTCACTTTGCTGTATGTCATAAGCAGCAGAAAATATGCTAAACCCTGGAAAATGGTCTTTTGGTGTACATGACTGCTCTTATAAGTATACAGAGTAACATACAGCGCCTCCTCTCAGGTGCTGTCTAGCATGTATCTGTTGACATGAGAAGAGGAAGGCATGAGCATTTTCAACAGGGTGTCTGCTTGTGAGTGAAGGAAAGGAGTTCCCCAGCAGTTATTTCCACCCCTAATTCTACTAAAAACAATCAAAAGACAAACACACTTCATCCTGGTGTTCCCTGGCACTAAGCTTCTCTCATGTCCCTCCCTCTCATTCTTTTTGCTCATGTGATGGGAAACAAAGAGCCTTTGCTAGGATACATTGAGACCTAGAGCATGAAGGACCTATTGGAAGGGGTGAAATTTTTCAGTTGTTTCTCTTCCTTAGCACTATCATCATTCCAAATTGAATAGAGGCCTACTCTAAATCTGAAAATTTTCAAGAAAACTCTTGCATTTGGAAAAGGCTCTTTAACTGAAGTAGCTTTTTTCCTGGCAAAAAAAACCCCAACCCTCTTGTGTGAATGCACGATATCTGTACAAATTTGGCTTAAATAGATAAGGCTTATCTTCTCTAATGAAGAAGAGCTGTAACAATATAACATCACTCTGATTGAGGGGACAAGGGCTGTAATAATTTAACTGCGTCACTCAGTTACACCCAGAAGGTGGTCAAGTTAAATCAAAAATGCTGACAGTAAAGTTGTAGACACACAACAGAGCTACAACGTGGCTGCTGAAGGTTTAATTGTTTTCTGTTTTGAATACTAGCTCTTTTAATGTGCTTGTATACTAGCACTGAAAACATATTTTTTTCTTAGTTAATTAATAAGATTAAATGAAGGACAGAGAATTATCACCACCATCAGAATATTTAGGTCTCCAACGTGGTTTTGTTGATCTTATCCATGTAATCAGTGCCTGCTGAGATGGAGAGTTTACAGCTATTGTGAGGTAACTTTTTCTTCTCTAGTAGCAATTGCTATTCTAGGAACCTAAAGGATGAACAGTAGATACTGATTTTTCAAAGTACCAGCCCTCAGAGATGATGAACCTTTCCTAAAGGGCATTACATTGATTAGAAAGCTTTTGCCTAGTGACTACATGTAGAGGTTTTATAGGCAGCTTCAATTTAAAATGTTTTTTAGTCTCTCTCAGACTGTCAAATACGAGGTATGTGTGATTTCCTTTCTTTCAAGTAAGTTTTTGATATTTGTATTTACTTGTGCGTATTTTGTTTGTTCAAATATTCCATCAGATGATCATTTAATCACAAGTAATAGCAGTACAGAGATAAAAAACCCTAAACTTTTATACGGTTTAAGTTCTGTGTAATGTCAAATGGCAATAGCAATATAGTACTTACTTCTCTAGCTCCTAGTTAGAACTTTTCTCAAAGTTAATGTTTTACCGACAGGGTTAATTCTGCTCACTGTGATTCCAAAACCGTGAAGAAGTCTGTGGAGGAAAGGAGGAAAAGGCCACTTGAATAAAGAGCTCCTTTACCTTTAAAGAAATAATTCCTCTTCAGTTCTTAGTATACAGTTTATATACAGTTAAAACTCCTTCCATACCACAAATCCCATGAAATGACAACTTATTCTTTGAGGTTACTACATGTGATAATGTTTTTTCTGCATTTGTGCATAATATAATCAAATCACAATCACTATGTTATCTGCTATTATTCAGAAATTTAGGTGTGATGTTTTTTAGAAACTTCAGAAATTATTATAACCAGTACATTTTGCACCAAAAATCTGTTTATTAGGGATAAGAGCTAAGAATCCCAGAATGGTTGAGATTAGAAGGGACCTCTGGAGGTCATCTGGCCTTGGTGACCCCGAAGGGTCATCTAAAGCCATTTGCCCAAGATCATGTCCAGACAGCTTCTGAATATCTCCGAGGATGGAGACTCCACAACCTCCCCGGGCAACCTGTGCCAGTCCTCAGTCACCCTCACAGTGGAAAGGTGTTTGCTGATACTCAGAGGGAATATTCTGTGTTTCAGTTTGTGCCCATTTTCTCTTGTCCTGTCACTGAGCACCACTGAAAAGAGGCTGGCTCTGTCTTCTTTGCACCCTTCCTTCAGGTATTTGTACATACTGATGAGATCCCCCCTGATCCTTCTTTTCTGCATGCTGAACAAACAAAGTTGTCTCAGCCTTTCCTCATAGGAGAGATGCTCTAGTCCTGTCACAATCTTAATGGCCCTTCAATGGAAGTATCTGCATATCTGTCTTTTACTGTTGAGCCCAGCACTGAACACAGCACTTGACGTGTGACCTCATCATTGCTGAGCAGAGGGGAAGGATCACCTCTCTCAACCTGCTGGCAACACTCCTCCTAATGCAGCCCAGGGTACCATTTGCCTTCTTTGCTGCAAGGACAAAGTGTGTGAATACCAGTGAATTCATTGTCTTGAATAAAACCCTTTTAGAGTCTTCAAAGTCCTGAAGAAGCTGATTGTTATAGTTTTGAGAGAATCTCAGTTACTACTAAACCACTTTTTCGAAAAACTGAGCATCATACAGTATATATTGTATACAGTCTACATTAATATTGTAAGATATAGTACATATATAACACGTAGTCTCCTGACACACCTGTCAGGGCAGGATGTTTACAGATTATAACTTAAAGGCAGCATATAGTAAGGACAATTTTTTTTTTAAGTGTTTTGATACTGGACAACTATTGAAATCCTTGGAAAACAGATACCAGAAGACCTTTAAAAACTTAGCCGTGAGTCACTTAGCTGTAAGTCACTGCTTTAAAGTCACTCAAAGTCACCAGTAAAATGGAATATAGATTCCAAACCTTTTAGACCTCTGGTTAGCAACACAGCAACAGAGGCAAAGGAGATAAAACCCTTTTCTTCCTCTGTAACCCACCTGCTGACAATTGCTCACAAACAGCTTCCAGCATGACATTTCATTGAGAAATGGAGAAGAACTGACCTACCAGTAGATAAGGAAGTAGAAAGTCATTATATACATTCATAATGGCTTTTAAAAGGTTTGAGAAACAGTTCACTAAATACTGCAGCTAAAAATACAGTATGTTTTTCATATAAATGCTCAAGAAGATGCATAAACCATAGATAAATTACTAATCTGCTATTCTCTAACAACTAATCAGTTTTAAGATTTTTGCTGATCAAGGTTCTTTTCTCCCAGTTAGATTTTTATAATAGAATCATAATTAATGCAATATTATCAACTTTCTTAGACTTCGCACTGTATGTCTATCCTTCACAGGCTTCCCCAGGGCAAAGATTCTTCTTAACTAAAGCATGCTTTGAAATAATTAGAAATACATAGCTGATTTCTTCCCTAGCTTACTGCTAAGAATCCCAGAAATACCAAGAAATCTTCTACCCCCCAAAAAATCGTGACTTCCTAGATTTTACTGTAGTTCAACAGGAACTGTTAAATGATCCTAACTGAAGACCAGAGAGACTGTTGATGTACCAGCCATTTATTCTGACTAAATGATTCTGTGATTTTGTGACTCTCAAGATCTGATCTCATCGTTCTGGGTGGTTCATAAACAGAGTTTATTTGGGACATAGTGGATAAATTCAGTAAAGGTCTCCAAATGCAAAAGTATTCAGAAGAAAAGGAAGGTCTCTTCTTACCCATTAGTATAGCAACTCCAGAGCAAACTCCTGTTTCGTAGCTGAGGTTGAAAACTGCTCCTATTATAAAACACATTTACAAAGCAAAACTGTACTGCACAATCTGAGCAAGTTGTGAGGAAAAGTCTAGGGAAATGTCACAAAGATGATATTTATTATATTTTCCATACTTTGTTCAGATTTCACACAGAAAAAGTTAAACAAAGATGATTTAATATTTAGACATGAATAATAGAAATAAAAATAGTAAAAACACTGAGAACAAAAATGAAAACTTGTAATTTCATTTTACTTAGGTTTCACATAGTAATGTGGAATAAAAAGTATAAAATATATTAAAATGATGAGCAATATGCTTGAAATACAGCAGAGAAATACTGAAAACTAAGAGCTTTTCTGTTCTTCTAAGATAAACTGCCATACCAGTTCAGTATCTATCATAATGGCTGCCAATCTATTTCTAGCATTTACCAGAGTAACAATGCTTAAGTTTACACCTTATCTGTGTGTTGGAGTGAAATGTATTATTTTGTGTACTACTGCATAGAAAGGAGGCTGGTCTCCTTTCTATGCAGTAGAAGGCATATAGTGCTGGTCTTTAAAACTCCTTCCATTTTTAGAGAATATGCTACCTTACAGATGAATTACACTAAACAGCACTACATTTCTCTCCATCTATGA
This sequence comes from Stercorarius parasiticus, assembly GCA_013396915.1. Classification (NCBI taxonomy): domain Eukaryota; kingdom Metazoa; phylum Chordata; class Aves; order Charadriiformes; family Stercorariidae; genus Stercorarius; species Stercorarius parasiticus. The sequence continues at coordinate 667,518 of VWZL01001298.1, read as the reverse complement.
CTTAAATTTTTAAAACCAAAGCAAAACAGTTGCTCCTTCGGCAAGACAGAAGGAATGTGAATGCCTATCACTGCTTTATTTTTTTCTTAACCATTAGGGTGTAGGGAAAGCTAGTCTATCTTGCATTTCCAAAGAGTGAAATATATGATCTAATAGGGAAGAATTCCATCTACCTGCCATTAACTCAGGAACTACAAAGGCTGGTAAAAATAAAAGGTAATGCAAAATTTAACAATGAACCAAAGGAAACATTATAAATGCCTCTTCTTTATTTCTGGCAGCAAGGGAGATAATGATAAATTCACATATGGTTTTCTGTTTTGAAGTCCGATTGGGACAGAACTCTCACTACCATATTTATGATAGAGAAAACCTTGTATTTACAGGAACAATTGTAATGCTGGATACAGAAGGATTTCTGAATATCTTTAGCAAGTCTTTTTTCACCAGCTGGAATTGCTGGTCACCTTCAGGGAAGAACATAGCAAATAATATTGCCTGAACAAAGATAATCTGTCTGTTGAAAAGCTTTTCCTTCTACAGTCATCAAGACTGCAGGCCATATTTTTAATATCAGTGCTCTGTCCACTCTGTGCTTGGAGTAGAGAGTTCTTCATATGTTTTGTCCTGAACCAGAAAACAACTATGTAAAAAGAATCTGACTGTGACACACTGTATTCGATCTCTGGCAAAAAAGCTAGAACATTTTAACTACACATTCAGAGAGCTGGTGTGGAAAACTAAGTTTTGTATGTAAGTGTGGAGTGAGAAAACTTCAGAGGACATGATAGAGGAAGAAATATTTGTTATACAGATATTATTCTTAGATGTATTCCTATTTGTGACCAAAACATGGTTTTGAACGTATTTTAACAAGTCTTCTGCTGAGAGCTACTCCAACTCATGCCAGAAGAGGGGGGTCTTCTCTTTCACCGCAACTACATGGGCATAATAACTGTTTGTCTTGGGCTGGACTACCCTTGTTTTCATAGTTTGTTCAGAATGAACCTTTTTTTAAAAAAAAAGGACATAGCATTCCAGATGCAACTTATAAATAAAAGTACCTTCGCTAAGCCTGTGTGTTTGTACATGTGTACAGCATACTTTTTGTAATGCCTTGAAACGCCAGTACCAGCTTCAAATTCCTTAAAAACTACCCTGTATTAGACCTGATGTTCTGATTACGAGGGGGAGGTAAGAGGAACTGGGAAAACAAGAAATTAAGGACGTGTTTTGATAGTGAGATAATATGGTTACTCGTAGGTTCTTAAGGCTATCTTCTTAGAGTCTCTATTTAATTCTTATTTTTTTAATGTTGTATAATTAACACCATCTTTACTGTAATCCTCTTACAAATATGCTTTGTGGCAGTACTGAGGAATGTGTGACTTTTTCTGTCTGGACTTCAGGGGGAAACAGGTTTTTGCGAAGTACTTTTGAATGAACAGAAAGATGCACAACTTGTATTTTTTTTTTCTTACAGTAGCATGGAGAGACATTTAGACATGCGATAAAAAGGAGTGACAGAATTAATGGAAAGCAGGAAGATACAGTGTAGTTAATGCAGCATTATTTATAATAATCCTAAAGAGGAAGAAAAGATACATTTAAATTGTCAGATTTTAAGAGCTATTCAAGTACTGTTGCAGAAGTTCAAAAAACAGAGGGATGTGATCAGATCACCTCATGAGGACCATTAGCAATTTTGTTGTGAAATAACTGGTCTGAATTTCCATGTTCAGCTCTGGTCCATGACCTGAACAGACGATGATAATACAACCATAAGTGTGGCAGTGGCTTCTGTAGCCACATATAAGAATGCTTTGGCCATTTCACCCATTTCATTATTCAAATAAACCCCCAAACTCTACTGGAGTTTAAAAATATAGAACAATCATCTTTGTAAAACTTGCTATAGTCTGGGAGTAACTAGCTGGGTTAGCTCTGAGAACGGTAAACTGCCACCACCATTGCTAATACAGGAGGTCCTTGGAGACATAATTAGAAGTCTAAAGAGGAAAATGTCACACTGTTGGAAAGAAAGAAAAAAAGAAAGCCCACCAGGGGACAGAGATCAAATAAAACAGAACAATATTTTACTCTGATCCATTAAAAATAACAATTAAAAACCAATACGTTTGTTCACAGAGAAAAATAACTGATACAGTTAACTTGCTTATACAATACACATTGCACTTACCACCTTTCAGATGGGTCTGCCAAGACATTTCACAGATATTAATGGCAGAGCTCAGTTAATCAGCTTAAGCCAAAGGGAACCAGTGAGATTTGAGCTCTGATCTATAACCTGAAGTATGTGATACATCTTGTCCCTCCATAGACAACACTCAGTCCCATCTTTGGGAGTGTAGCAGCTGAAAGAGATATATAAAAGGGCTTCAAATAAATTTGAGTTGTCAGGCCATAGGTCAGCAGTATAAGACCTCAGGAAGTGAACGGCAGGCACACAGTTAGACAACAGACACAGAAAGTGGATGTTCTGTGTTGCAGTACTGTTTTGCAAGTCAAAATGTATTCTTGCAAGAACAGTAAAACTGAATGTGTTGCCCATACAACTATTTAAGCAATGTTGTGCGAGACCAAATCAGTAGTAAGAATGCTGATTTTAGGATTTTGCACAAGCTGGAGTTTGTACAGGGGTATATCTCAAGACTGTGCACATCATGCCTACACAGCACCTAAAGCATACAACACTTTCTTAGCTTAACAGCAGACAGTTCAGGCTACAGACTGAATATTTCTAAGCTACAAAGCAAGGATATTACTGTTGATGTGTTCCTAATTGAGGCAAGAATTATCTAGTCCTAAACAGATAACTAAAATATTTCTAAAGGAACAAGACAAAAGAAACCCCCAAGCTCTTGACATGAGGTCAGAAAGTGACATTTACATTTCTTCTATTTTTGGTACAGAAGGGGTAAAAACTGCTGCAGAATATCATTCAAGTGAGGGATGAATGCTAAAGTAGCTTTAAAAAGACATATAATTCATATAATTTCAAACATTTAAAAAAAAAAACAGAGATAGAAACAAATGCCAGTGACGTGTCAGATAGGAAGAAAAGGAAAAAAATGCGGCATCTTTGATAACTTGTGTGGCAGCATAGAAACATGAACATAATGACATGTGAGGTAGATCTTAGGAAAGACTGTACACAAATCCTTTGGCAGCAATCTATCAAAACAAGATCCAAAAATTAAATGAAAACTAATGTTTTGAGATAGAAAGGGTATACAGATAGGTAATAGATTTCATTCACTTTACTTAGTGAAATAATGCACTTTAAATTCCCACAGGCACCCCATTGAAAAAAAACTTGCCTAACATTTTATGCTCAAGAGAATAAAGCTAAAGAAAAGAGAATTCCACAGAATTGCTATATATTGTTAACCTCTCTGAAAAGAAATAATCCTTAAAATGTTCATTATTTACCAAATAATGTTTCTCTAAGTAAATTACTACAATTCACTAGGAAAAGCATGTAATGTTCAAAAAATATAAGAATCAAAAAGAGTCTGCTGGGGAAATTCTGATTCCAGCAGCTTTTTCAGGATCAGAATTTCTCCCACTGAGAAAATTAAATGGGATGGTAGCACCATAGGGAAAAGATCCAATACTGGCTAAGTGGACTGAAACCAGTGACTTAGAAAAAAAACAACTAAACAGATACAACTAGTATGGGAAATAAACATTCCTCCCACAAGCCTGCCATGTATGTTGGCAAAAACTGACAAGACAAAATGATTTGTGATCATGATTGAATTACATTTGGGTAAGCAATTCTGCAAGTATTATTCATTAGAAACGATTACTAGTCAGAATTTCTTTAATACAATGTGACGTTTCGCTTTTGCCTTTTAAGCTATGGTAAAAGGAAAAAAAAAATCACACATGCAGAAGTCTCCTTTAGAACAAGCTAAAATAGTTATCTGAATAAATATAAACAATTATATATAATATAATATTGATATTTAAATTTATTTATATTTAAATATAATTATAAATAATAAATATAAAATATCTGAATATCCTTCAGTTAAGCTATGGAGAATAGAGAACAGAAGACAGTTTTTTGAGTGTCACTATCAACACTGAGTAAGTTTTAGAAATTGGTTCACTCTAAGACACCTGTGCCAGCATCCAAGGAGGTTGCCAGATTTGGCACGCAAACTGAAAGGAACAAGAATCTTGTTTAAATTGAGTAAATTTTCTGGTTCACTTACTAGTGAGAAAAAAAGAGAGGTATGCTAAGAACAGGAACATCCAGAACTATGTAGTCCTTGATAAAGGAAGAAGTATGAGGAACCTAATGTTCAGTATAAAAAATGACATAGATTTTTTGAAATTAAATTAGCATAAATTAGATGAATACAGAGTAAGAAACACTTCAAAAAATTACAATGTTGATATTGCTTTAAAACTTCTTCCATAGCAATTCCATAGATAGAGATATGTTGTGGGATCTTTTCATTTCTTTGATCTACAAAACCTAAGGTTTTAAAACCTCAGCCTTCTACAATACATGTACTATCTGGAATTTTTTAGGTTTAATACAGCTATGGTCACATAGACTTATTAAAATAGATTTTCCAAATTTAGATCATAGATTCACAGCCAGCACTTTATCCATAGCATTTGTTTAGTCAAACAATCTGAAAATAACAGTTATTTGGTCCCATTTGGCTCTACAATTTTATTGTATGGTTTATGAAGCATTATAGAGAAACATTCAGTTTTAAATGCATGTGAATGTAGAGTTTATATCTTAAGTTTTACAAACACCAACAACCATGTTGTATTGCTTTTTTCTTTAAAACACCTACACCTGGCAGCCAAACTACCTGACATTATCCAATATACCAGAGAAACTGAAATACACAGAAAACTTGAAACTTGAAGGAGAAATATTCTAAACATTAAACTACACCAGTGGACTCCAAATACAATACAATTTCTATGTGTTATATACATGTATTACTATACTAATATGTTAAGTACATTATAAAATATCCAAAAAATAAAATATACAAAGAGATGAGATAAAGAAAAATTAAATACTTCACTTTTAATAATTTATTTATTAAACATACAAAAAATATTTTCTTCCTGCACCCCAGTGGATTGTCTTGTGCACACCTCACTTTGGAGACCACTGGTCTAGACTGCTAAGGAATGACAGAAGTTCTCTATAGGACCAGTTGCTTTCACCTAATCTGATTGGAGCCTAGAACGAGTTACACTTCCATCCTCAGAAACACCTTGTCCCCTTTTTTTTTTCCCCAGTCTTAACTATCTAGCAGTTTATAGAGCTGTTACAAACAGACTGCATCTATTGCCTCTGCAACCACTCATACTGTCCCCAGTGTTGGCAATTAGCAATTATAGTTTTAATTAGCCTGACCCACCTGGCTATTTTGCTACTAATAAATCAATTAACTCAATTCACATGGAGGAACTTCTGTGTAGTACCATAGCTTAATTACTACTGGTCATCCTTGTATATGACTGTTTTACGCGCTAGAACAACTTAGTATCCAGGATGAATTTGTATTCTCCACCAATAAGCAGTCTGTCAAGCAAGTATGGAGTGTGGTTAGTATTTTTAATGTATGTAGGGATTTGGCACAAGCCTCAGCAGAGCTCAGAGGAGAAACTTGGGATGTAAGCTATAAACACTTTGGCACACTGAACTGGATGATCTTTAGTTCTTCCTGAATGGTACGGATACTGCTCATTGGGGATCTCAGTTTACTCACCTCCCTCAGGAGCCTCTGTTACTACTCCATTTGTTAGTTTTTGATGTGAGAAATAGAAGCTTCTGAAACCAGGGTAGTTTTGTCATTGGGATCTTTAAGGAGCTGCTTTTTTTTTTTT
>VWZL01001298.1:646410-661550 GCA_013396915.1 Stercorarius parasiticus | reverse complement strand
TTTTTTTTTTTTTTCTTCCCCCGGTAGAAATATCTGCTCCCTTGGGAGCTATTAAGCTATGCAATCTTGTACTTATATCCAAAGATGTCCCCTTCCTCTCTTCCATTCTTTCCACTGCAAAGAGATTGTCCGGCTTTCTCTCTTTATTGCCCTTTCCTAGCAAGTATCAAGAGGAAACAGGAAAAAAAAAAATCACAGGAACAAAAGACATCTTACTGTCTAGCCTCTTCTTCTTAAGCGCAAGTATATATTTTTGTAGTTGGCCCCATGTCAATGGTGAAGACTTCTGCCAAACATGCTTTTTCTGTCATCACCACTGTTTGCCTTGTCTTCTCCTCCCACATAAGGTGACTGAATATCACTTTGCCCCATTCTCACTAAGCTCACTTTTCCTCACCAAAACTGAAGAATCTGCTCTTCTGTACTGACGGACTTTAACTTCTGGAATGAAAAATTAGTGCAATATTGCTGAAAAGTGTGGAAAGACACGCTGGTTACAGCAACTATGGAGTAGCTGAACTGTTGGCCACAGTTATAGATGTTCATAATCAAAACGTCTTTACCACTCCCAGAAAACTTTGAACAAATACCTGAGAGAAACTCGTTTCCATTTTCTTACCACTTATTGTGACTAGAGACTAATCAATCTACAATGAAAAAAGTATTTTCAGGACAGGGAGAGAAAGAAGAGTGAAGCCTAACCAGGAGGTCAGAGATTTATCAACACTAAGCCTTACAGACCAAGGACTTAGCAGTCAATAGGAACCTACTTCATGAAGAGTACAATCAGCACTACCTGTACTGTAGTACAAGCCTGATACTTTATTTCTTTGCAGCTTTGTCTCTTGTAATGTTGCATTGACATTTGTCAGATTTCTACTAACTAAATAATCTATTAAATTAAGATAATACTTTCCAGTCTCAAAAGAGATGGAAAGACCTGTCATAAAATAAGTATTTTCGACTCATGCCCTACATGAGTACATAGGCATTCCAAAAGAACACAGAACAAATCCCACGGGTTCTATACCTAGCATCTAGGGTTCCCTCTGAAGCTGAATCCTCTTGGGCTCTCAGGTTATTTCTGCAGGCCTGAGCTTGTTCTGCAGTGGTGCTCTGGTCATTACTTATTTGTGTTTGTGGCCTCTTTATGCTATTTTTCACTCTGATATTTAGTAAGTGCACAGCTTCTGTGGTCACAGCTTCTTTGAATAACAGTCTAAATGTTTCTAAGCTTTCTAACAGTCTAAATGTTCTTCCATGTGTATTTTCCTCTAAATATTTTTTTCCATAATCAGTGACCCCACAACTGACTCTAACACGATCTTTTTTCTGACGATATTAGTCTCCCTCAGCAGTTAACGAAATGCCTCTTGCTGTCTTCTCTGCGAGTACTGCCCATCCTTGCTCCATGACAATACTTGCCGTCTTCCTGATGGGACACTTTTCTCCAATCTCTTTAAGATTTGTCACTTTCTTTGATTCAGCTTTGCTGGATTCTACCAATACTTCTCTTTCTGACCACTTGTAATCTGTTGCCCTGCAGATTCTCCCCTTCCTGAGGCTGAATGCCTTTATATCCAAATTCTTCCCCCACCTTGGTGAATTGGTACTGTCTACTACACAGTTGGTTCCTTCTTAAGAGTACTGTATGAATGACTTGCTTTCATAAAGGAAGGAAGGAAGTTCTGTAGTGATGCAGGAGATTTATTACAAAACTTTCAGTGTTGATGCCTTTTCATTGCTGGTCATATGCTGAAGTAATATAAAGTAAATAGACCTAAAGTAGATAGTAAATTGACCAGGAGCCTTTTTTGCTCCCAAATGTTAGAAAGGCATGCAATTTGCTCATTGCATTTGAATATTTTTAGGAGCACTCCTTTAGGGAAGGACGAAAAGCATCCACATTTTACTACAGGATGCAACTCATGGCACTGTGCATGCTAGTTCTCCAAAGAAAAATAATTTGTCTGCTTTTCACTAGTAGCTATGTTGTATTTAGTATAATTTTTGACAGTGTTAAAATCTTAAGGGAAATATTTCTTCAACATACAGAACTAAATGAAAATGAAATTTAAAAGCATCAAAGATTGGCTTGGAAGCAAATAGAAGAAGGGTGTTTGAGGGTAGGCAAATGAGATTACAGTGAAAACAAGAAATACTGTAAAAAAACCTGTAAAAGATTTCAAAGACAATTCAATATATGCCTCAAATCAGGAAAGAAAACATAGGTGTAAATTGTATTGTGGAAAAGGATTAATTTACTACAGTAGAAATAAAGTGATCAGATACTACTTTTTACTTGCAAAAATGACAAAAAAAGTGAAAGATAGGGGTAAGCGGCAGAGACTATGTATCCAACTCTGTTGTCCATTCCTCTTTATTTCATATGCAAGCTCTTATACTTCTTTATCTGTTCTACATGTTCTATTTTTTCCTTTCATTTGACAGGGGACTTCACAAACATTATTAGGTTGCCTTGCATCATAATCTCCATTTGCCTGCCTTTGCTACAAGCCATTAAGTGGATTCTGTACAGTGAGCTTTTTCGTTACTCTTCTCACAATTGTATCTCAGCAGTGTCTCAGAAATGTAATTTGTATCTGTTGTCTATTTCGCCCTCTCAGTCTCTTCCTAGTGGCAGAAAAGCATACACTGGAGTGCTTTGGAATATTTCTATAATTTTATAGAAATTTACCCTGCCATATGTTTACACTAGATGAAACAAAGTCAGGAAATGCACCTTGTATTTGGAGCAGAAATTGTATTTGGAGCAGAAATTTGTAAAATTTGCACAAAATTCCACAGTTCCAAGAAAGCTTGATCTCCTGTACAGATGAAAAAAATTTTTTTTTGTCAAAAGCTGCACTATTGCAGTGTAGTATATTTAATGACCACTGTCTTAATCTCATAGCTGAGTGTACATCTCTCTACTCCTATAAGTTGGAAACTTCTTGTCACATCCATTTTACACAGGAGGAACTGAACCACAAAGAGCCTGTAATTTGGCTGAGGTCACACAAAAAAGAATAATCATAGAATCATAGAATTGTTACAGTTGGAAGAGACCTTTAAGATCATCTAAGAAGGAAAACAAAATTGAACCCAATTTTCCCAAGGATCCCTGGGGTGCCCCATGAGATATTCCTCCTCTAGAGCAACTGCTTCTAGTATTTACAGATTTGGTATGTACCTCTGGTTGTGAATAGCATCTTTGTTAATATGTAAAAATAAGTGCAATCTTGAAAAAAGTACTTCTGTTGATACAAAGAATTTATAATATATGTTAAGATCACAGCATCTTTGATCCAGAAGACATGTTTGCTACTACTAAAAGGCACTCCAAAGTAACAATTATATTCACTAATGTAACATATGTTATATAAATTATTTTATGTGGAAAATGAGTGGAGTAATTTATATATTTCCATGCCAATTTTGTTTCATCTAAATCTTTTTCATTATTTTTAATTCATGGAAGAAATTCTGTCTCAGGATGGGAGGGGAGAGAGTGAAAGATGAGTGGCTTGAGGGTTAAAAGAGAAGTTGTTGCTAGTTACTAGTTGAATGTTACTAGTCTTTGGAGATTATACTATCTAGCATGGACAGCAGAGGAAGAAGCGGAGAGAGTTTGAGAATACAGCTCTTTATGGTGACTAGAGAAGAAGCAGATAATGATAACATGAGAAAATGGCAGAACTAGAACAAGAAGAGAAAGCATTTAGTTAAATAAGTCACTTGGAAGTTTTAGATCAGTATTGAAGGCAAATATATTGGGACAAGCAATTCTGAGTACTCACAGAAGAAATTCTGCAGTAGGATGAAAATAAGTGCCTGAATCAGGTAGACTGTCTAGAAGTGCAGCTGTCAGTGTTACTAAGGATTGAATGTTTGGTGTCAACAGCTGTTCTTTAAAATAGTTGCTTATAATCAAACACCAATACACTTTTTGTACCTGGATGATCTGCTAAGGGTATGTAAACTGCATTATTAGACAATATAAACACAAACTTCTCTGAAGTGTTTGAAAAGTAGTTAACTACTTCCTGAGATGGACTAGTAGTTCCTTCTAAGAGAACTGAAAGCAGTTACTTTTGTTCACTTCATGCATTCAACAGAATTTTGAATATGACCTGCTTCCACTTATTTGCCCTTCCATTGACGTTAATAAGGGAAAGCAAATACAGAATTTATTTTAATGTACCACAAAAAATAGATAAAAATATGTAGAGTCTGAAATTTCTTTTAAGCCTTAGGAAAGGGCTTAGGCTGAATTTGACTGTGGCTCCTCTCACTAAAAGAGTCCTATGTTTGTGGAAATCAAAGTAAATATATCTATTTGTCTTAAGTAATTAATAATAACAACTATGTTGTTTTCAATATTGCTGTTTATCTCAAATATGCTACACTGCCTAAACAGCAGAATCAGATAATAAATGGGCATTCTCCACCCTCATTGGACACCTGTTTTTTCAAGCACACACCCAAGCTTTTACCCAAAAGTGGGAAAAAAAGAAAAGAAAGTTATATTCTAGAGTGTCCAAAATAAACTATTCAGGGTTAGTAATAGCAGCTGCATGTCTCTTTAATCATAACTATTTTCCTTCCTAGCTCTCAGCATGGAGACCTGACTGCCAGTAGAACTGATTTTAATGACAAATGATTGAGGGAAGTTCACAAGATACATGAACATGAATGCAAATTACCAAGAGGGGATGAAGTATACCCATTCCCTGTTAAATCGTGCCTGAGTTCTGCATTAAAACATAGGGTGAAATTACTCTCAATCTATCAGATCTAATTTGTAGATCCAAACTTTCCTTTGTGTGGAGTTTGTTTGTGTTTCCTGCATGGCTTGAAAGCTTTCATTCTTGAGACTCTGTACTAATAAAGACTACTGTAACCAATTTTAAATGTGGAACAATTTTTAAAAGCCAAATTCAGATGTGTAGTACCGTCTGCATACAACAAATTAACTTCTTCTAATACACCTATAGGCTTTGCAGCTTTGCAAGTGCTATGTATCTTTGGGCAGCCTTTATCTGAAAGCTAATTACACTGTTTGACTTCATTCTTGTTCCTTAAATAAACACATTTCTGCAAACAAATACTTTTCTACTCTGAACAGATAGTCCTATAAGTTTCACAGATTTCTAATTCTGGCCGTGATCTGAGTGATTCATTTAGTGAATATCACACTGGAGAGATCTCTTATTTCATAGTGTAATCACAACTAGTATCTGAAAAGATTTACAAGAAGACAAAACAATCATCCTGCCCTCAGTCCAAAAATTATTTCTTCATGAGAATACAGTGATTTAAGAAATCCCCAGTCTGGATATGACTTAAGTGTCACATGTTAGTTCTGGTCCAGCCAAGTATCTTTACTGTGGTTAGTGGTCTGCAAGACAGTGCAAAAGACTTCAATTTGATTCCCTGCTTTTGCATACTTGACCAGACAGACAGCTATGTTTGTGTCTATGTAACATCTTTCATCCAAGAATCTCTGAACACGCACAGCAGGCAAATGCTGAACTGTTGCTGTTCTCAGGATGATTTTACAAAGAAGAGGACCATGCATGAAATACCAAGAAATTTGAAATACAGCATTCAAACTTGAGAATATGTCATTATGGTTGATCTAGTTTTTACTGATGTTAAGTGTTTCTACCAACGTTAAGTAAATGTACAGCTCTATGTCAAGCCAACCGGAGCTTAGCATCCTCAAAAATTGTTATCCTGGGTAGGTCTTAGAAGGTAGTTTTCAGAGAAGGCGGCACAGGTCTTCACTGCTTTGTCAATGTAACTCCACTGTGCTCTATTGTCAAAGCTGTAGTCAAACCTGAATGGATAAGCTTTTCAGGATAATTCTGCACAGAGCTACCAGGCTATATACCATGGGGGTTTAGAATAATGTAAAAGCATTTATTAGCTTGGTTTCTGTCCCACTTGATAACATCTGTACTGTTTTTGTATCTGAGCTGTCAATCTTTGTATCAGCTGAGTCACAACTACTTGTCTCATCTGTGTCTTGAAATGCATGGCTTATCGGAACAGAGGAATTTTGACAATTACAAGGTTGATCATAATTTTAGTAACAACTTTGGTAACAGAGTAAAGCATATTTTATATGGTCTTGATAAACTAAAAGCAGATAAGAAGGGATTGTTTAAAAGTAACTGGTAAACAACAACACAGTAATAAAAAAGACTAGCATCTTGGATATTGTGGATCACAGTAATACAGATGGGGAGGTCAAGTTACAGTGGAACATAAACTGACTAGATCAATATGGTATTAAAAGGCAAATGCCATTTTAATCATTGTATGTAAAATACAGGAGGTAATTATTCTATTGTCTATGGATCATGTAAAGCTTCAGCTAGAGAACTATTTGCAAATCAGTCCAGTGAACTTGCTGACATTTATAGTAAGTTGAGTAGTACTCAGGGAAAAGCAACAAGAGTGCTAATAATTTTCAGAAATACAACCTGTGAGGAATGCTTGAAGGAAAAGGCATTGTTTCATCTATGTGAAGGTGGAAGTCTGAAAAGGACATGATAAAAGTTTTCCAGTGTTCAAAAGTCTGCTATGAAGTCTGTCTAGAAGAGGACAAGAAGGAATCCGTTTATTTATAGGGAAAAAAATATTTTATTTAGCTATTAGAAAAGTCTACCATTACAGCTAGTGAAGTACTGGACTAGGCCACTTATGGACGGTATAGTGGGATTTTTTAGCAAGTTCTGGACCATTACCTCTTAGAGATGTTCTACACATACAAATCTTGTCTCGATACAGATAGAAGTGCTGAGATTTCATCCAGATCCAAAACTCTGCAGTTCCATTAATTCAACGTGACATACAGACCTCACAGATCCAGTTTAAAATGAAGTAACATACCTCTCTTCATCATATACAGTGCTGATGCTGAATGGTTTGTGTCTGCTGCTCACCATCACAATGCCTACTTTTCATCTAAAAGGCACAATACCAGTAACCTGTTGCTACGTTATATTGACAGATTTATTTTTCCTGGTATCAGTGATTAAATTTAGAACCAAGTTATTGGCCTAGCCTTTACAATAATACAGTAAAGTGCTTTAAAATCTGGAGGTGAGTAAAATTCTTTTCAATAAGGCAAATAGAGAGTGAAGTACTATGAGAGCTACAAGTAGCTCATTATGTATTTGTTTTGATGCCTGTTACTAAATGAGATATTCTGAGCTAGTTGCGCTCCTAATGAAGAGCATTTTCTCCTGGAGTCTGGAAAAATTTAGCCATCGGTATGCTTCTACAACAGATCTGAATAAATGCCTCCTAAAACTATACATGGAGGACCAGATGTTCGTGTTTTTCCTCTGCATAAACGTGGCACGCCAATTAAAAATCATCCTTCCTGTCATATATAGAATTTATTTTAGCTCCCATTTTTAAGTAATGATTTCTATTCTATCAACACCTCTTACACAGCACTAAGAAATGCTTGCGTGTGTGTGTGTGTGCGCATGCGTTTGGTCTGTAAAGGAATAAGAACACAAAAAGCTGAAGAGGTTACAAGGAAGTGCTTTTTGTCTTTTAAGAGAATTATGTGAAATGAGTTAGAAGAATGCAGACAGTAACTATCCAGCTTCCTTTTAAAAATGTGACTTGGACTGTATTTCAATCATTCTTTAAACTTGCAAGGCAAAAAAAAAGAAAAGAGAAGAAAACATATTGAAACCCTAACCTGTCCTATATTATTAAAGACTGAAACAGGAAATAGCAATAATGTTATGGGAGGCACTGACAATAAAGCTTGGATTCATGTACTTTCCACACCACCAAAACCCACAAGACTGTAGCTGCTAGGCATATGTATCTGAAGATTCAGCTAATTCTGTGATTATTCAGTTACAGGCTATGGAGTTGTAAAGCTGATATTTTAAGCTCAAATATTTCAGTTGCTAGTCATGTCACCGAATTGAAGATGCCAAATAACTGCTACTGAGATCTTGATTGTGTAACAGTTGTCAAAGTTCTTATCTCACAGCTTGTGGCATTTCTTTTTTAGTAGTAATAAATTTAGTTTGCTGCCAGTGCATTACCCACTAATTGTCAGTAACGTGTCAGGCAGAAGAAACTTGACCTCATCACAGTGATCTGTAGGAAGATGTTGCCACCTTGGACTAGGACAGGTTTTAAAGCTGTTTCTCAGTGCAAGATCAGGGGTGGGGTGGGGCTGTGTGGAGTGTGGTGGGTTCAGGGGGGTGTGTGTGTGTGTGTTATTATATGGCTTCTATTTTTTTGCAGCAACTATTATAATTGTTTTGATGCTTCTGAGTACTAAAACATTTGAAATTGGTGTGTCCAGATCACAAAGGCAATCAGAGTGCTACTTTTTTTACTTATATGTGTCAAACTTAAGTAAGTCTTTTGCTTGTACACGATGTATTCGTTTGCTGAAGTCATAGGGCAGAGGATACGTGCCTTTCAGGTGCACCTAAGAAATCAGAAATACAGGGTCACATTAAAATGCTCACCATAAATGGCACAATTTTACACAGAGAACCTCAGTTGCTACAGACTTAATGCCATACTCTAAGAATAGACCACCTTTCTGGGAGAGTATTTCACAAAGAAGAGTTTCTTGCACTCCCTCAAGTGTAACTTCCTTTGTCTCTTCTTTAAAGCTGTCCTCTTCACATCTAGCTCTGCTCTGAGAGCAGTATTCAGCCACAGTACTGGTAGGGTGGATTATGGAAAGTCTCTCTAAGCATATTTGTAAATTAGCTTTCACAGCAGAAAGTCAAATTTTTCTATCATTGAAATAAAATATAATGAAAGACTCTCCTGCCCTGCACAATTGAGACTCATGAACTAGAAGAGTTATGAATGCTGGAAGATTCACATTTGAATTTTGAATTAACTCTAAAATATTTTGAGGTTTTAAAAAGAACCATTTAACCAACAGTTCACTATTTCCCTTGCTCTCTTTGTCCGTTGGTATAGACATGGAATAAATTCCTTTTATTCATTTTTTATATATATATGCATGTATACAGGTGGGGTCAATTTAGTATTTTTAATTCAGAAAATACAACTAGGTCATCCACAAACTTGGAGAAATTCGTCCAAGGTCCAAGACGAACCCTTTGGATGTAAAATCAAACTAACTGAAAGTGGGGCAGTCAAAGGACAGAAACTAAATTTAGAGTTCTATCTGGATAGCACTGTCAATTCCAAGCAGTATTTGGCTTGTGATCCAGTGGTAGAAGTGCATGGATGAAAAAGTACTTTAAAACGCTAAGTAGTTTTTGGACACAATATTTTCATTTCCTAGTTTCTCCAGGTTCCTCAGATTTTAAGCAATGCCTATAGCAAAGTCTACACTTTCTTTTTGCTATTGCACCTGGCCTCAATGTGCAAAAGAAAAGAAGTCTAGGAGACGTCCTCAACAAAGTAATTGTACTCAAGAGCAGCCAGAGTACCTGGCATTCTAACTAGATCTTTGGAAGTGAGGCTTAGAACCAAGCTCAAGTTCAAACAAGCCCTGTTAAGTAGCTGTTAAGAGTAGCTGAATCCTCTGCTAGGAGAGGTCAAAATCTAAAAGTTGGTCTTTGGGAAGAAGGCAAGGATGAAGCTGCCAATTCTTCTGCCTTTTTTTAATTTCTCTTGGCATGAAAATCAAATTGTATTTTAATATTTGAAGCAATTATAAAAGAAATAAAAAAGGAATAAAGTTGCTATGATGCTTAAGGAATCATTATGCCACTTTACTTAAAGCTTGCTTTAATGTTCTGTACTGAATTCACCTTAGGTTGCCACATCCATTTTAAGTCTCCATTTAAGCAAGGTGTAAATAGCAGAAAAATTGTTCTGCTAAAAGTAGGGAAATCTTAGCAGTAATCTTTCAAGACTGGACATGACAGATTTTGTGACTTGCCTTCCAATATTACATTTGACATTTTTGTTGCTCTTAAGATACTGAGCCACCAATCACTATTAGCTGTGACTGGGGCATTTTATTTGTTAAAGGTCATTTATGAAAGCAAGTTAAGTGCAAAAATGCTTATTGTAAGACAGCAGGATAAAAGAAGTAACATCCCATCAACAATTAAAGTTCAAGACTAAAGCAGTTAAACTGGGTAAGAAAAAAGAGAGACTTTCCCATCATGCTTATAACTAACTCTCCAAGGCAATCACTTCTGACTAGAGTAATATAAGGAAAACAAATGGTAAAACACTAAGAGAACTGAAAAACATTGAGATTCACTTGGGAAAAATACCCTCAAGTGTTATATGAGATAAGCTGAGACATATTCCAGAACACATATAGAACACCACGTGTGGTCTCTGACTAGCAATTACCAAGCTACAGAAAACAATTTTGATGGACAGAGATTGGAAGTGACAACAGAAAGAAACTTCGAACTAGAGAGTTCTTAAATGTAAACGTGTGTATTCTTATTGGAGAAAGGATAACCACAGAACTAGCAAATAGACCCAAAATAAGTATTTTTACTTTCTTTACTACTTTAAGGAACTTGCTGAAACTTACTGTACCTTATTCTCTTCATCTCTAAAGTGGGCTGAACAGCTTTTTTTTTCTTCACTCATGTCTAAAACCTTCTAATGTCCCTTACAAAAGCTGTTGCCGAACTACAAAGTAACATCTATATCTATTGCTTTTAATATATACTTTCAGCTGAGCTCATAAAGTACTGGAAGCACATTTGTCTTTAAGAACATCTGCTAATGCATTTGGGAAAGTTTAGGATAAATCAAACTGTGTGGTAGCAACCTTTAAAAGAGAGTTAGAAAAGATTGGGTACAGAGGATATGGTACAAAAAGAAAAAAGATGGATATGCTGCAGAAAACCTTTTTTCATCTCGAAAAAACACCATTATGACTGGGAGGATCTAGCAATACTTAAGTGCTGGAAAGACTTCAAATCACCTTCACAATTTTAGCACAAGACACAAAGGAAATGTAATTAGCTGCTCTTAAATTCACTTCCTGAATGACAAAAATGCTTTTTGACTCAGAACTCTATAGTATCTGTATTATTATTTGACATACTTCCATGAACTTTACAGTGAATTTTGTCAGTTGGTTAACAGGGGTTAGAAAGTTACATGTTCAGAAGTTAAGAAATGTTTCCCTTATGAGTGTCTATACAACATTAACTCAGCCCTTTCATGTGATGAGTACATGGTGTCTGAAATTGTATGATCATGTACCGTTTTCTCCCCACAAGACCTGTCTGTATCAAGTACACAGAACGGGTGATGTTCTCTAAATGAAAATGAGTGTCTGTATAATGAATGAAGCTTCTTTGTTAAGACTGCTGCTTAATCTGCTGCTGAACTTTTAAGGAGTGTGATGAATGAGACAGAAAGACAGACCAACAGTTAAAGCAGGTGAAGCAGTTAAATGCCACCCTGGAGAATTAGATTCTACCCCTGTCTCTTACGTCCTGTGTAATCCCCGACAACTCACTTTAAACAAAATTGGTCACTAGTTTTTCACTTCTTGGCTCAGGTCCCTGTGGCCCATAGCTAAGTTTAGGTGAACTCCTTCAGAAGTAGTATCCTTGATGCCCTGCCTACACCACATCAAATTTCACACTCTTCCTCTAGAACACCAGGAAATTACAGTTTGCCAGGGAAAGCATTAGACCCTTTTTTTACAATAAATGCCCAGATATTATTTCCTAATTCTTGAAAATGGTTGAAGTTCTCCCAAAATGTCAGAATCTGACTAACTAACATAAAACTCAAATAAAAATGTTTAAAAAGAAGAAAAAAAGAAAAACATTTAAAAGGGAAAAGATAAATCTCTAACAGGAAGCAGGAGCCTACCTTTTGTGTAAGTCATACTAGTCATGCTACCTATTGCAGAGTAATACTCAGCGTAGGAACTTAATATAAATGTTGAGTATGCATATGGATGCTACAGCCATGTTTCTGAATAAAATGAGTAACGAGATTAGGACTTCATAACAGTATTGGTCTAAAATGCTGATGGGTTATCTTTATGCTGAATTAGATTCTTTTCCTCTTTACTCATTGTGGATTACAGAAATTAGGTTTCATATACAGGATTGGGCATAATTTCTCTGTTGGAGGTTCGTTCTACTGGTGAATGTTTTTTCATTTACATTTAAATTATACTGTTCTCTAGAAGTGTTCTTTCTCACCTTGTCACCCATCAAAATATGGAGGATTTCAGTTTGATATGTTGCTGCTATAGCCCCCTATAGGCTACTAGTGCCTTATGTCCCACCTCTACTCTGGGCACATCCTCTGGACTGCACCTCCAAATTTGCAAAATGGGGAGAAGATTCAAGTGAACCGTAAATTCCTCCCATGAGAAGGAAGATCAAGACAGCAGAGAAATACCACACTCTGGAGACATCACAATTTAGATGACTTATACTTGCATTCCTCTCAAGCTGCAGTTCTTACTCAGACTCTGTCTCAAACTTGCAATATCTCAGTACTCCAATCTGGAAAATCAAAATAAAAGTGAAGAAAAATATGCTTCTAACTAACTTTGTTCGTGCTAATCAATCTCAGACCAATGAGTACTACTAATTCTTTATGGTGGTTATAACTGGTTTTGAAGGAAAACTACAGTAAGAAAGTATTTGCTGTATAGGATAAATATTCCTGTTGATGAGACTGAAATTTGTTAGAGACACTGCTCCCTTCACTAACAAATATCATTAGTCTAAAAAGCAAGGAGAAGTTTAGGCTTTGCTCCTACTCTCTGAAATCTTACATATGATGTCCAAAAATCACACAGCTTGAGTCTGTACCCTGTCTTTTGAAGTGTTAATTGAAGTAAACAAGTAAAGATATGATGACATTTCCTGCAGTATCTATGATGTGTGCTGATATCGCAGTCACTACAGCAATATAAAGAAACAAAAGTCACTGTGCTGGTGGATGGTACAGTATTTTAACAAAGGCCCTATCTTCTTAGGATTATCTCAGGATATACCACATACTAGGCAAATTTGAAAGCAAGAACTCAACGCAGATTTAAACCACTATTCTGTATGTGCCTGAAAGTGTGATTCTGAAAGATGCAAAATTTTGGAAAAGCTTGGAGCTTCTTCAGTCTGAAGTCTAATGATGATGTATATTCAAATGTCACCAGTTAGCTATTTTGCTGCTGATCCTTTGAGCAGAAATGTCTTATTCCACAATGTTTATCCTGTAATCCCATACTGTCAACCCAAGAAACAGAACTCCCAACAGCCAACTTGCCTCCAGCTATTTTACCTCCTCAGCAGCTTTCAAGAGGCTGTAATATACTGTCAATACAAAACCCACTGGCTTATTGACAGGTGGGAAAAAAAAAGGAGGTTTAAAAAAGCTGAATTAAGTATCAAACAAGATAACAAAGGAATGACGCCATGAGGCATTATTAGTTTTCACACAAAACTACTTAAAATCTTTAAAAATAAAGTAACTGGGAGCTATTAATGATTGTGTTACACTTGACAGTTTCTTTGTTTGAAATGATAGATCAAAGCTTAGAGAAAATTTTTAGTGTGTGATATTGGTTATTAGCACTGTAATCTACTGGTTTAGTGCATATTGGAATACCTCCTTCTAATGCTGAGCCCCAGTTTAAAAAAAAAATCTCACTTTTCCAAAGTAGTAAGGAAAGTTGTTTTCAAATTTAGTTGTATGGCTGTCTACCTACTATGAGCCTTTTCTTTCACAAAGCTGTAACTGCTTACGGTCTTTGACTCACTTCTGTGAAACTGCATGGTAAAGATTAGCCTTGCAATGGGCATGGAACATCGTTATTCTAGCAAGCGACCATGCCTTTTGCGAGCTAAGGTTGCAGCACTTTACTTTTAACCTGCATCAAGCTAGTTTGGATTTTCCCTCCTTCATGTGAGAAGACATGGATGTGAAGTTGCCAAGGCTTTAACCACTAGGGGGCTGTGTGAACACAATTTTTTGGCAACTTCTTGGCCCTCCACTGGTTCAAAAGGGCAAATGCGGCTTTATGTACAATAAAATGTGACTCTGAAATAATTAACTAGTTTTTTCGTATCTCTCCCCTTCGACAGAAAACTCATGAAATCATGGCTTAATTAGTCCTGTGAATTCTTTAGAATGACCATAAATTACTCAGTCTCTGTTGGTCAAGGTACAAAAAAAAAGCAAAGTCCTAAAAAATGCCAAATGCTTTTGCATCATTGCCCGAGCCTAAAACATGCTCTCTACAGTTCAAAGATCAAAACTAATCCTGATGAAGTGTGGACACTGCAAATCCTGTCCACAAGCTGATGCGTATTATGCCTGATGAAGGTCTGACGAATACGCAGAAAACAGAATGAAATTTCCACAGAAACACAGATAACCTTGAGATATATCCAGTCAGTTTTTGAGAAAACCTGATTTTTGACACTAATAGAGATTATTCACCCTTCCCTCTTCCGACAGGCACAGGAAATGCACAAATAAGAAAGACAGCAAAATATGGTAAAAAGCATGGAAACTTGGTAATTCACAGGGACATGCCATTCATTACATTAAGAGTTTGCTGTGGTTTTAGTCCATTGGAGACGCAGGAAAAATCAGTAGTGCCAGGCAGCTATCTATTTTCTATACTTCACCCGTCTCCTCTCAATTCTTCTCAGTGCCTGCTGGGTCACCAAATCGTCCAGTCACACCAAGAGGGAGCAGGAGGCAAAACGTCCTGATAGTTGTATTTTGGATCACCTGAAAAGTTCTCCTCACGTTCCGTTTTTTTAAGATCTGCTCCCAGCCTGGTATTTGACACAGAGCCTGAGGAGGGAGAAAATTTTGGCAGCGCTAGTGACCCTCGGCGCCTTCACAGGCAGGACACGAGAGATGGCCGGCTGGGCTGGGCTATGGGTACCTGTAGATAAGAGAATGAGAGCCTCCTGTCACCTTCCCTTTTGTCGAGCATGAGGTACCTGCCACCTCCTCAGCGCCCTGAGCGGGCCACATGCGGCAGAGCGCTTTAAACCGGGAACATAACTGGGTGGGGGGAGGCGAGGCGAGATTTCGCAGGGGTAAGGCGCCAAGAAAGAGGGGGACTGACGGTCCCGGGCAGCCGTCTTCTCCCGCCGAGGGGCCGGGCCGGCCGGAAAGGTGGCCGGACCGAAGCC
>VWZL01001298.1:623845-645204 GCA_013396915.1 Stercorarius parasiticus | reverse complement strand
GGGAAGAGAGAGAGGGAGAGGCGGTGAGAGCCCAGAGGCAGAAGGAAGGGTGCAGGCACTGCCGCTGAGAGGAGATCGAGAGACAGGGGGTGCACTTGACAACCCAGCATGCAGAGATGGTAAGAAGTTTCCAGCAGCCTTTCTCGTTTTCATTCTAGCCTTTACTTCTGGTTTGATTTGATTAATAAATCGTGCAGCAACACAAGCAGCCCTTGCTATCGCTGTCCGGCGTGTTTCAGCCTTCAAATAAACAAGCAGCCGGGCAAGGCGAAGGAGGAGGGTAATAAATAAATAAATCAGCCCCGTGCTGCGTGGATTGATGAAAAAAAAAAAAGAATGACTAAGAAGCTGTGCTAAACTTTTAAGTGAGTTTGGGGGGTTGAAATGGGACGGCCACATGCTTTTTACCGCCTTCCTCCCTCCACTGAAGATGAGGGTCTCAGTCTAAAAAACCGTGTGTGCGTGTGGAGGGAGGGCGAGTGAAGGTGGAGTGGGGTTGAATCGGACATGCGGTGGTGGTCTGCTCTTTTTTGGACACCACCTTCTGCTCGGAAATGAGTAAGGTTCGCACACAATGTAAAGGTAACCTCTGAGAGCGGGGGAAGGAGCTGTGTGTTTGCGTGTGAAACAGCGCCTGAGGCAGGGAGACAGACGTGTAAATCCACTTTCCCTCCGTAACTCTTTTTCTTTTTGTTGTGCATGTGCTTGCAGTTTGCACCTCTCCAATCAGCGATTGTTAGCAGAACTTGCAGAGTTATGCTGATGCCATAGCCGTAAGAGGGAGGGGGGGAGCCCCACCAAAACAACTTTGAGCAAGTTTTTGTTGCTTTTATTACATGTGCTGGGCAAATGCACGTCTCCTTTGAATAGCAGGGTCTGGGCTTTCACGACTTCTTAATTTTAAAATTAAAAATCGAAATGACTGCGGGCCTCATTTGACTGAAGTCCGTTTGTCTGGGTTGTGATGTGACGATAGGTTAAACAGCTTGCAAAGAACAAGCACGTTTAGAGCCATGACTGAACTTAACAGGCATAATGATAACTGTTCATATTAACAAGTGGACTGACCTCATTGATGAACACTCCATATTCAATCAGCCCGTACTCAGTGAAGTAGTTACTTTCTGTCGCTGTTTGACTACTGCCTTGCTTTCAGTCAGCTTTTGTCACGTCACTCCAGGAATGTTATATATCTGTCTTGTGTGCCTTGAATATACATATGGGCATGCCCGCACACACACATGTGTGTGTATATGTGTGTGTATATATATGTGTGTATGTATGTACATACATACATGTATGTATGTATACACAGCACTCGAACCATAGCTACAGTGTATGTCTGTGTGAATGGAGAGCTTGAGATGGAGGGTTTGTATTTTTCCCTTCTCTCCCTAACATGACATGTCTTGTTTCAGTGATCAAAGCCACAATTGGAGTGTAGGAGATGCAACTGTCAAATGTAGGCAACAATAAAAAAAAAAAAAAATAAAAAAAAAGGAGGGGGAAAAACCAGCATGTGCCCAGGACTGTGGTTACAGTAACGCTGACAGAAATTAAAGTGGTTTTGAAAGCAGCATGCGATTTATGATGGTTCCCATTTACCCTAGAGTCAAGCTGTTGTAAAATTGATGCACAAAAGACATCACGTAATAATCCGGTGTACCCAGGATTAAAGTGGCAATGAGTGTCTTTTTTTGTGTGTGTCTGGCCGACAGTTAAAATGGTTTGAAGCTATTTTTAAGTAAGAAATCAAAGGAGGATATTACATATTTCTTTTCTTAACCTGTATGTTAGCCGTGCATTGCAGTCATTGAAATATGTTTTAGTGGAAGTGGGATTTTATTTCTCATTATCTTCCATTTCCTCTCTATGTTATAACCAATCTCCATACATGAATTTTAAAATGGGGTAGTGTTTTTGTCATAGTTTCAAAGTACAAATGTGCACAGTTTAATTACTGAGTTCATTTCAGACAGTAATATTTAATAAGCCTGATCAGCAGATCTGCACAAGAATACCAAGTTCCTGTAAAAGTATGTGGAACTTTCCTTGCCCTTAAAAATTGCAGGAATTTTTAATCTGAAATTTCATGGGGCATGTGAGCTGTCTGATACACTAGTTTCATTTTAAGCTGTCCAGTATTAATGAACCATCTAGCTCTATGTATGTTCTGCTTTAAGTTCCTAAAGCACGTGAATTTTAAAATTTACTCACTAAATATTTCAGATGATCCATCTTTACCTGATCCAGAGGCCGGAAAATCTAAATGTAAATTGTAAACTAATTTATTATGAGCAAATTTTGAAACTCCTTTCAAGACCTGGGATTGTGAGCATGTTCCTTAAGCACACATCTTACACACATAACAGAAACCCCCTGCCTTGGTACATTATTTTGTAAAAATACAGCACTCTGGCATTTTAGGGGAAAAAACTGAGCAGCTCTGTGTCTTTAATCACATTGCATTTTTATTACTGAGCTATATGTGAAAGATGGGTGTGATCACATTAAACAAAGTAAAGGAACAGACAAAAGCAGAGATGACTATTGCTATATTAAAATGTTACCGTTTGAGTTTTCTAGTGAGTTTTTGAGTTCAGTGCTTTACATAACATTTTGTCCTAGTCTTGCTTGCTGTCAGAGATGTTTCGTGGTTGTGCAATTGCTGCAGTCAAGAATGCCAATTTGCATTCCAGGACTGTCATTTGATTACTTTTATCTGCACAGCTCGAAGACCAGCCCAGACCTCTCATTTCATCTTGCCATGTCACGAGTCAGTGCTGTGTCGTCTTTTCAAAAATCTGCCTGATTTAGACAAGAAAGAAAAGTACTTTCATGTTGCAGCCGCAGTCCCCTGCTAACTTGTCAGCAGCAGGATATGATTCACTTGGGCCCAGAAGAATGGTACAGAGACGAGGGTTAGGCAGTTCAATAAGCCCATGGACAGGTAGTGTGTGACGTCCCAAGAGAGCTTAAGTTAATGAAGAACAGGTCTGCTTAGTTCTTCACACTCTGACCTGGTGCTGTCCCCACAGTTTTCTCATTTGATCTTTCCCAGCAAATTGATCTTTTCTAGTACTTTTTTGCCTTCCAAGTTAGTCCTTGTGGGACTGAAATTAGCAGAGCAACTTAAGTTGGATAATACAGCTGTTCAGAAAAGAAGAAATTGGACACTAGCTCATAAAGGGGGGAGGGGAAACTAGGCTATTCTTTCTGCTGTTACTCAGAATTCCTTTTTTTTTTTTAGTTTTATTTTAGAAAACTTCACAATAGCTGTATTACTTTGGAAGTTCACTTTCTGTCTTATTTATAGTCTGTGTGGATGGTCCATTGCACACTGCATTAAATGTGTATCGTTGAAATAAAACAAACATGCTTGCAGCATAGACTGCAGGTTTGCTTTGGTATTTGTCAGTTGAACTTGCTTGTTAGAAATGATTTGCTAGTCTGTAATGAGGCTTTTACAGTTGTCGTAAGACATTTTAAATATCAATTGCACATGCCAACTACATTATTTATAGCCTGCTAAATAACTGTAATTCCATAGTATCCAATACTGAAATGCAGTGGAGATTAAACAATACAAGCCATTACAAACGGTATGTGTAAATATTATGGTAGGTGAAAATACAGTGAGCAAATTACCACTGGCATTACTGGTTTTCTGGAAAACCAGTGTATACAAATAAACTGGTTTTGAACTGAGACACTCTGTACTTAAAATCTTGATTCTAATATGGGACTATGGTATTATCTATCATTCTTTTTTACATTATTTTTACTTAGCAATTGGAAAAGTGAAATGGAGGTGTGTTTGTGTGTGTGTGTGGAGGAGGTTGTTTCAATACATACATGGCTGGGTTGTCAAACAATCTAAGATTTCAAACAAGAATTTGGTAAATAAAGTGTAAGTTGTAAATAATTAAGAGGGTCTTTAGTATGCTGCATGATCATAAGCAGTATTTAACTTTCTGTATTTCATAGCAGATGTTCTCACATATTAGCTGTGTCCTTTCAAGTTGTAAAATTGAGAACACTGCTGAATGAAAACAAGAACACTTATTATGTAAGGGAAATGTTGCTCTCACTCTTTCTCAGTATTGCTTTTGAAATGTAGAGGATCATTGGCCAGTTAAGCTCCTCTGCAGAGCTAGAGGGAGCTTCATCATTTTATTAGATATGCCATAGGTAAGAAAAACAGGGGGAAATATTCTGGATGAGGGAGGGCTCATTACTAACTTTTTTTCAGAGCCAAAGATCTAGAACTTAGACTTTGAGATGGCTTTATTCTATGTTACATATACATGTATGTCAGTGGGATTTGTGGCTGACTACAGATCTTGTCAATTTCAAGCAAAACAGAAGTGACCAACAGCAAAGTAATTACATTAAAACAAGTCCAAGTAAAACATTGGATTTTATACAAAACCAAAATTTATATTTTTTTCCCCTCAAAGATGGGAGTTTCTGGCAGTGTCCCTTTTCCTTTTGCACATTGGGCACTGTCACCAGAATTTGAAGTCTTTTCTTTGCTAAATGTTGTTTAATGAGAGAGTCCTGACTTACAGTCTGCATATTTGCATGGGGCTTTTGATTTAATCATTTAATTTGAGCAAATGTCCACTATTAGTATGTGTTAGGAAAAAAATGTGCATGTCTGGAAATGCAAAAATACAAAACAAATAGAGTATATCTGTTATTTTGGAAAAGTGTATCACTTCCTAATCTAGCCAGGAATTTGTACTTAATTTAGAGGAATAGCATTTAACATGGCTTAATAAAAAGCGTGTGTTTCCACCTTGTATTCTGTGTCGCTTTCATCCCACCTAAATTCTGACATATTTGTTCTAAAAACGCATTGATCATAATTGCTGCTTAATAGTTATATGGCAGCTTTTACGAGCATTACTTTGGACAAACTTATTTCCCATTTAAGTAAATGATATAATCCAGTGAGATAAACTACCAGATTTGTCTCCTTTATCTCTTGCACAGTAGCTCTCATTATGTGCCGTGCTAGTAAAAGCCTTTATTTGTTGATTATTAGAATCTTAGTACACACAGGAGTTCTGCTATAATTTAATGTTCAAAGAGGTTCTCTCATTTTAGAATTTTTCCATAGTACTCTCACCACATGTTATAAATATGCATATTTTATACTCCAGATACATATGCAAATACTTTTCTTTCTTATTCCAGGTAAATCAAGGTTTTTGGGAGATAATTCTTTTCATCTGCAGCATCTATTTCAGTACTTCTCTTTTGGAATAATTCATGTAAAACTGCACAAATTCAGATAACTTAATCAGATTTGTTTCTGATTTGTTACTTTAGAGAGTTCTTTCTGTTTCTTTTTAATTTTTTTTTCATGGAGTTAAAAATCTTTCAGTATGTACTTAAATCAGATTTTTGTAGAAAATTATAAAAAGCTAGAGAAGTTTTAAAAACGTGCTGGGCATTGTAATTATTTTTTAATTATGAAAAAAAGAATGTCCATAATGCTGATTCTTAAGTCACAAGCCAAAAGAAATCAAAATGCCATAAGCTAAACACTAAGAAGTTTTTAAGTCACGATGGGCTGGTGCGCTGTCTGGAAGTTTGGCTGTGTTTTTGCAGCGTATTACAATTGATTACGTCTACAGTTCTGCTGAATATAAAACTTAAGAAGCTAGGCCTGTTAGAATTCTTCAGCTATGGGTAAAATTTTAGATGGTATGCAAAGCATATTATGAACTGTTATCAGCTGTAAATGAAGCTGAGTGTATGTACAACACCCATCATGCTGTCAGCTGGAATCACACTGAATTAATTAGTGTTGCAACTTTATCATATTTGTCAAATATGTATTATTTTGAAACTTGTGATTTGTGCTTTTAGTCAATGCTTTTTAATGTTGAATACAAAGATGTAACAGCAAACAAAAAACATTTTTGCCTTTTTGTGACCTGACATTTGCCAAAGTGCCCCATGCTGAAATTTCTTTTCAGTATCTTTTTTTCTTCCAAAGCCAGACATGTACCCAGACACAAAAGCCTCTGTGTATAGCAAGCTGTTTTAAATATTGTGACTCGACGATGTGCTGTCCTTTCTCTGCTTGAGCCAAGGATCTCTGCTCAGTGTCTGTGGATTACCAAGTCCCTTCTTTATTGTACCTCTTGTCAGCTATTCCTATTCATTTAACCTTTCATTAGTGTCTGTGCAGCTTCACTGTCTGGAAAGGCAAGGAAAAACCTAAAGGCCTACTGTCACAGTTATTAGATTTCTCGGTTACATCCCAGCAACCATAAAGGGGTAAGAGTCAACACTATTGTCATGCATGCTGCTATCCTGGGGTGCAACTCTTCTGTGCATGTCAAGGACATGTGCCACATGTTGATAATGCATCCCAGGGATAAATGCACGACATGGGGGATAAACCAAGGCTGGCACTAATGAGCTTTGTAGGAGTTATTGCAAAGACAAACAGTTGTGAAGGAATTTTGCTTAAAAGGCTGAAGAGATGGACTTGCATTAAGTGTTGCCAAGGCTTGCTTGTGAGGTACTTGTCAATCGTGTTAGTTTCATTTAAGTGCCATTTACAAGGGAGCAAATGTTTTCTGTGACTAAGAAATGTATTGCTTTTCCTTTTTTAAGCTGTCAGGATAAAGTGTGCTTGAAGTAGTCCTCAATGGACTTTATGGCTATTTTTTCTATTTACTTGTTTTTGTATCAAACCTGCAAATCCTCTAGATTGCTTAGAAAAAATTCTGCAAATATGAATTACAATATATTTTAAAATATTCCTGTTAGCAAAGCTTCAAAATCACTTTTGGTGTTGTAAAAGCATTGACATAGTCTTTTTTGAGGCATAAATTTGGCTGAGAGTATCTAGGTGCATCTAAGTCATTTCTTCTGCATTTGCCACCCAAAGAGCCAAAATTATTAATTATGGCACTGTTTCCTCATTCTGCTGAGGCACATCTTCCATTTCATCCAGGGCAATATTCACGTACATTTTGCTTCTAACGTTCCTGTGAAGTCCAACTTACTTACCCTGTTAACCAAATCAAGCTGAAATCTAGAGCTCTCAGTTTTTACAGCAGTAAAATTACACCCTTATTCCTGACCTCTCTGTAGTTGACCTTTTAGAATGCATCTTAATTACATTTTTATCAGTAGTATTATAACAATATGATACAGAACTTCATATGGCTTTCATAAGGATAATTTGGTCAAAACAAAATTAGACCTAGATGCCCCATGCCTGGAAGTGTTCAAGGCCATGTTGGATGGGGCTTTGAGCAACCTGGTCTAGTGGGAGGTGTCCCTGCCCATGGCAGGGGGGTTGGAGCTAGATGATCTTGAAAGTCCCTTCCAACTCTAACCATTCTATTATTCTATAGATTTACAGTTAAATTATAATTTAGTAAGTCCCCTTAGTTCTACGTAAAGCATAAGGGTCTATGTTGGTCCTATTCATAGTAAGGTTGAAACTGTGAGTAAAGCCATTGAAATCAGTGAAGTCAGAGTTATATGAAACTGTTGAATGAAATCTTGTCATCTCATTTGCACTTTCCGTATGGCATGCAGAGAGGATTTTAAAGATGATAAATCCTGTAGTGGGCTTCAGGAAAATTCTTACAACTTGCTTGTTTCAGATGCACTGTTTAGACTCAAATCTTCAAAACGTGTGAGTGGTCATCATTTATTAATAGGAATTCTGGGCTTCTTGGTTTTTCTTTACATTTCTGATATGAAAGAAGTGAAGTGTGGCTGCACCTTTTGCTTTAGTCAGAACATCGAAGCCAAAGTGATCAAGTAGTTGGTTGTAGGAACAAGTGCCTCCAAAGAAAATTGTGTCTGAGAGAAAATTCAGCAAAAATAATCGTTTTATTTTTCTTGTTCTAACACTGGAAACATTTGTAACACTGATACTGAATTCCACTTTCCTCAAATTAAAAGGGAAGCTGTTAAGTTTTGTGATTTGAATTAGACAAATATTTAAATGGAACAAAATCTTCAGACATGAGCTGGAACAAATGTAGTAGTGCCTACTTAGTTTAAAACATCCTTTCATTACTAGACTGATATTAGCTTTGATGAATCTAAAACTTACTACATGGTTTCCAAATCAAAGATGAAAGGGCCAGTTAGGAATCAAATAAATTTTCCTGTTGAAATGTAGCATTTGACATTTAGAAAGATGTGCTCAGCATGATGAACTACTTCTCTTCACTGCAACCAGCCTGGTGATTTTTGCAATAAAACTACTTTGAAATTGAATTGAGGTATAATAAATTTAAGGTAAATGAATTTGGAAGTCCTGATTAGTGCTATTTTTTAACTGAAGGAAATATTTCCCTGAAAGCACTTTTTTTCCCCTCTGTTATTAATAGATGCCAGTTTTCATTGCTAAGTAATTACTTTTATAGTTGTTTTGATAGAATCTTACTGGTCTAACTCCATTGGCTTTGTTGTGGCAGTGTGCCAGTTTTGTTAAAGAAACATTTTGTTATTCACCTCACTGTGAAGTTACCGGTATATTCCTAGTACCAATCAATTGGACATTTACTCTATCTGTATGTTTGAACAGTTATTATTATGTACAGTAATGTATAGTCTACAATACAGTTGAGCAATGCTTTTATAGTGATCTGATGCCAATTATATGTTTCTAAAAGCCTACTGATAATTTTCCAGAATGAGATTCTGTACAGAATCCTAGAGAGCATCGTGGAAAAGGTTTTGCTGTTCTGCTGAAGATGCTAACATTTAGTAAAAATTAGACAACTAATAGTGAAAACTTACCGCTTTCTTCCATGCTAGGCCATGACCGTATTTCTTGTTAGGTGCTGTATTTTGAGTTGGCTTTTGAAGATACCGTGTTTCTGATGTCCCATACAATATATCTGCTGAAAATAAATGGCACTACATGCCAGTTGGTTAAGTGATTACATAAGCAATGTGAAGAGGCTGAGGAATTAGTGTTCTTCAGTACACAAACTGGCATTAAGATTTTCTCCGCACTTTGGTGCAAATATTGAAAAGCAATATGTGAAAATGCATATGTTACATAATAATTCACATGGTAAGACAGCAAGAAAGTTAAGTAGGAACAGGAAGCAACAGCAGATAAGTGATGTGTGATTTAAAGGTTTCTACTCCCTTACTTAAACTGTGCTTCTTTTTTAACTTTTGCCTTTGGAATGTAAGTTACAATCTTCTCTATTTCCTCTTATCCTCCTGTAACTTGTACTACTTTGCGTATCAGTGGTGAATCTCATTTATCAGCTGGTATTTTTAAATGATTTATGATATCAAATGATTATTCTGTAAGCAAGAAGTTCTTCAATTGCTGAGTGGACACTCAGAGAGGATGCAGATATGCATCCTTTTTTGTTGCTTTTTGGAATGCTGTTGGCATTGTAAGGGCAGCAAGGAGGGGAGTGAGCTACTTGCTTCTTCATGGTTTGGCTTGGGGCTCATAAAGTGGCAAGAAGGTCTTCACCAGCTCCTGCTAATTGAGCTTTCTTGAATACTCTGGTAGTCTTCTGATTAAAAATAAGAGGAAAAAGTCTCTGTGGTGCTAGTGATGGCGGGGAAGGAGCTGGATGAGGCTGATAGTATGATGTTGAAAGAGCTTGCACAGGCTTATATCTCTAGTCACCATAGCAGCAGGGCAACAGGCTTGCCCCTTTCCTATTCTGCACACCTTTACTGGCTTTCATGTTACTTGTGTGTGGAATTTCATAGCCCTTTTCCTATTAAATGGATCACAGGTGTGGGCAGTATGGTGGGATGGGTTTTGCATAATATGTGGGTTCTACACAGCATTGGAAGTCACTGTGCTATACAGAGGATTTGTGAGCATGTTAGATAAACTCGTGGAACACACAGGCAATTCCTGTCTTCCCACTGTCAAACACCGAGGGTCAAAAAAATCACTCTTCTCATGCAGTTGTTGCCAGACCCATGAAGAATTTAATCACAGTAGACCAGACAGTTGCAAGACAGAAACTCGCTGAGTGGTGAAATCTAGAGAACTGCTCTTGTCCTCACCTTTATGGGTTTAAGCCTCAAGGATGTGATGTAATACAGCTATTCACCTTCAGATTTCAGTTTTAAATGTAACTGGTTTTCAGGATTGTTTTTACTCTTGTGGTGATATGTTTATAACAAAGCAACACAAATTTAGGCTCGCAACAAGCAAAATATGCATGTTCCTTTTGTGTTACATATTGCAAGAATGATTTTGATTTAATGTGCTTTTAAAAAAATGTATCAGTGGCATGTATGGAAAGATGAACTACAGCTGTAGTGGAAGAAGAAAACTTTCAGAAATTCTGCTGCAGCTTTCCTGTGTGTATGTGGGTATGTGTATGTATGTATACATACAATATATTATGGTATATACATACATGATATATATGTCTTCATAAATGCATTAACATATAATATACACATACATACATACATACATTCACATACATAGTACACATCTAGTACATACATACATATAATGCATATTTTTTTTTTATATATGTATGTATAAAGGCTTTTCTTGACGGGCATTTTTGCTAGCAGGAAGACTTTTTGGGCAGTTCTGGTTCTTGAGTAAAACTAAGACATAGATCAATCCTAAAAGGTGTCTCTGAAAACTAGTGCACTGCTAGAAGGGAAACCAAATATTGTACCTCCTGTTAATCTTTGGAGAACATTTTAGGAAATACTGGTTTCTGTTTGGAGTTTTGTATTTCTTATTTTATCTTCATTGTTCTTCAGCTTTCTTATCTGTTCTGTATATTATAAAGCCTCTTTCTCAACATTCTCATACAATCCACTATGCTTCTTTTGAGAAATATATTAAGTTATCTTATTCTGTGATTTGAATATGTTCCCATAAGCATTAGTTAAACCAAAGCCGGTATTGTGAACCTGTGTCTTACAAATATATTACAATAATGATAATGAGACCTGCTAACAACCAAGCCTCTGGTATCTCTCTAATTCTGGGAACTAAAGATGACCATGCCAGCTTTTGTGGATATTTTCCCCTGGAAAAGCAGTGTCGGATTGGATTTGTAGAAGAATCCCTGCATTTTTCCCCTAAATTAGGGGTCTCCTCTCCTTTAAGAAGACTGATGACTTCCATTTATGATGACAATATTATGTGAAAGTCACGACACTATGCCTTTTGTCATACATTATATAAGAAGAATCACCAAAAATGGTCTGGCATTTCATTGGCTTGCAAAAGAGGATCTTCAATCCATTTATCTTGGGTTCTATTGCTGTTATAATGTACATTGAAGTATATTGTGATTATATTATCATGGGAATGTTTTCACAATGTGCAGGTTTAGTTAGTTATTGTTATGTTATAGAAAGTATCTCTGTATTTTCTGTGAAAAAACTTCAGGACTGTGAAGGTTTTAGGAACCTGCTGTTCCCAGTAAAATAGTCTTGGGAAAATAACTGTTTATAAATGAGGCTACTCATAAAATAGTGGGAAGTATCAGGTGTTGGCAAAATACGGTGCCAGGGTGGGAAAAAGCATAGAAAAAGTTCATAAATTACATAAAGGTTAATGGAAGCTCAGCTGAAATTAAGTCATGTTACTTAGCAGATCACTCATTTTACTACCATTCATGTAATTACAGTGTTGCCAGTCACTGAGATAGGTATGCAGAATTGCTGAGTTCTGTGTGAACAGACACAGGGGCTGTTTAACTCAGTTTAAGGCAA
This sequence comes from Stercorarius parasiticus, assembly GCA_013396915.1. Classification (NCBI taxonomy): domain Eukaryota; kingdom Metazoa; phylum Chordata; class Aves; order Charadriiformes; family Stercorariidae; genus Stercorarius; species Stercorarius parasiticus. The sequence goes on along the minus strand of VWZL01001298.1, from coordinate 633,477 downwards.
GGCAGAAGTTGGTGCATTTGAGGCGTTAGTTTCATTGAAAGTACTGGGTGTTTTGTTAGAGGGTTTGCACTGTACTCATTGCTGGCCTTTGGTACTGAAAAATCTCTGAGTTAACTAGTTTATTGAAATTTCATCCCAGGATGTCAAGAAAATATGTTACAAACTTGAATCATAGCCACATACAGATAGCATTCTAGGACCTTTGTCAAATAGAAACATGGTATAGGTGTGGCAGTTCAGGATGGAGTGAAAAAACATCATTTGCAGTTTATTTAGAACAGGCTGATGGAACAGATCCTCTGTCATCAAAGCAGTCAATACCAGATCTCACACTAACTTCAAAAAAACTTTTGACTTTTTAAGTTCATTATTCTTGTGAGTACACTGACCAAAGATTGTTCTTGCAAGGCAATCTTTAGTAAGAATTCACAGCTTGTCAACTAACTTGCACTGTCCTAATCATATGTAGTTTACTTCATTTTCAGTGTTGGCAAAGCTATGTGATATGTGCTGCAAGATAATTGATACACCATGAATCTGTATCCTGATCACCTGATGGTTACTTCTTTGTGTGGTTGTTTTCTAATAGTTCATGGGTGTTTTGCCTTTGGCTTTCATGAGTTTAATGCCCAGTCGTAATTACCAGAGCTGGAAAACGGTAGAGCCATGGTATTAGCACTGCTCTGAAGGGATCATGGGAACTTGAATCATGGCATATATTCAAGAGGTTTTTTTAATGTCTTGTGCTAAAGACAGCCACTCCATGAATAATATCTGAGTCACCATGCTAGTTATCCAAAACCTCATACAACTGAGGAAAAAATGTTGTCTGGAAAAGAAGTCCAGTCATCCTTCTAGAGTGGCGACTTGTAAGAACTGAAAGAGGGGGGCAATTTTATTATAAGTAATAGTGGCAGAGTTAAAAACACCCACAGCTGAATACATGTCGGTAAATGTGTGGTCTGCATAATGTTATCATCTGTAGCATGTAGTCATATGTTGATTGTGAAGGATGGAACAATGTAATTCAGTGGTATACTGTAATGTTCTCAAAATACAAATCTGTCTTAAGTAAGGGAAAATCTATGGATAAACTACATAGAATTACAGAATACCAGGTTGGAAGAGACCTCAAGGATCATCTTGTCCAACCTTTCTTGGCAAAAACTTAATCAGATTGATCAGGGCAATGCACGTATAGAGCACTATATGTTTTGTTGTTGTTCTGAAGTTGATTTTAACTCTGGAGTGCACTGAATTGTAGTATCTTCGTATTTATTCGTACTAGTGTTACACTATTACTTATTTACAGCACTTGAAATGCACCAGTGCCTTTTGCATGCAGGATCAATGCCCACAAAGTATGCAAGATGAAGTCTTCCTTTCTCTTGAGGTGAAGCTACTTTTCTAAATGTATTGTGTTTGTGAGACTGAGAGAAGTAGTTTCTGAGACAGACTAACACAGGTTGATATTTTTGAGGTGTATTCAGATGCAGTCAGCTTTGTTTCTTTCTTCCCCAAGATTAGGTTGTTTTTTCTTCCTGCTGTGTTCATGAACTGAACTAATGCTGAATGCGGCATACCCAGCTACTGTGCAGGTTGTTAAGCAGACTGCTTCTGGAGTGATGTTAAAGGTGCTGGTTTTAACTGAGTAAAACTTAAATGGTCTAATCCTAAGTGCCATATTAGCCCTATTACCACAGTTGTAATCAACAAACAAACACTTAACTCTTTCAGCTGAAGAGGGAATAGGCATATGGTGCTGTGTGTTCTTCATGGGAAGCCCTGTCTTAGAAAATTTTATTTCTTTCCTCATACAAACAGTGTGTGTGACATCACAGGCACACTCTTTCCAAGTATTCGGCAAGTGCCATGTTTTTTTTTAAGTATCTGAAGGTGGAAAAAAGGGTTATTGTCAAGTTTTGTCTAGATGGGACATGGTATATGCTGACAGAAGAAATATTTCTGCCAACAGTGCTACATCATCTCTCTAAGTAACATTAGCTAAGTTGATGGACGTAGCATTACTATACTCATTTTGGAAAGGCAAAGTATATTTTTTCTTTTAATTTTGTCTTAGAGTGTGAAATTTAAAAAGTTATGCTGTTAACTTTTGTAAGATAGGTACCAAAATGGAAGTATCTGGTTTGTTTGTATATCAGGAATATGTAGGCTGTTTTTTAAAAAAACACTTCAAAACTTTAAAAAATACTAGCGTGTTTATGCAAGTATTAGCTTCATGAATTTCAGCCTGGAAAAGTCTATTAATTATGGTCATTTTAGCTTAAGGTGTACTTTCCAAGATAGCTGCCCCACAAATTAACATACTTGAAATTTCCTTTACAGAGACAGGTTCAGTGTTCCCTGTTACAGAAAACTGTGATCGTGGGACTTCCTGTTGAAAAAAAATTACATTAAAAGTACTTCTTTGTAGGGAAGATGGCAGAGCAAAGAGACACTTTCAGACATCCCAGAAAGCTTATTTAAACTGATGAAGTCAAATTATTTCTGTAGAATGAAACAAGACATCCATAAGGTTAATCCTTATGGACATTCCCATTATATCTCATTTGGTGTCTTGTTGGTTTCTTAAATGAAAACGTTTAGAAACTGGATACCTAATTGAACTGCTCAGAGTTCACTTATTCTGAATTTAGTCCTACAAGCCCTTCCAGGGGCTATCGGTTGAAGGCATGTTGATGATACGTCTCTGACACTAATGTTCTTTTTTTTCTAATGCCAAGATAAGTACTACTTGTATAATTCTTGCCTAATTTATTTTAGAATTGATAGAATTTGGTGTTTCATCCCAGATTTAAGATCCCATGCCCAGAGTCATTAAAGAAATCTTCTTTGATTTATATAAATGTTTTGTCATAATGTAGTCTTTAGGGAAGAATTACACCCTTTCACTAAAAGAAAAGAAACCATTCAAAGGATTGAGTTTCTTTTTCTTAATTTGTAATATAGCCCATTTTGTTGCTGCAGGGCAGTATTTTTTTCTTTCCAGCTTATGAAGGGTGTTTCAGCTGAATATGCTCATACCTTTAAAAATCATTTGGTGTGAGAACTTTTTAAGTTAGAGGGTGGGTTTTTTTAATTTTTTTTTTTTTGTCTATAATACAGTATACCCTGCCTTTGAGCTTTCAATTTAAGTCTTCTGTCATATACTGCCAAAAAGTTTGTTCAGAGCTCTGTCTGTGTTGAAACATGTATGCCTGTCCCAGTGTCATAACTAATTATATACCTTGTATGCTTACTTCTAGTAATTGGAAAGTAGACCTACCGCAGGATAAGTTTTAGTATTAGATTGTATCTTGGGGACATGTTACAGAAATCAAGTTTCCACCAAGCAGCAACTTGAATTTGTAAACAGATAATACTATTTTAAGTGCATCATCTCATGATTGTTTCTCGACATCTGTGTGTGTTTGTTTTAAACTTGGGGAGAGGGTATTTCTGAACTGTACCTCTGCATGCATAGTAATTATAACCTGCTTTTCTTCAACCACAGTATTCTGAAGTGTCTGTTGTCTCCATTTGAAATGAAGGCTTCTTATGGCCATACTGTCTTTCTGAAAATTTTGTTTGATTGTTCAAAACTTCACAAAAATGTGTCTGTGCACAGTGCCTAGCTAATTTCTGCTTGGCTGCAATGCTGTTTTCAGTTCCTTTAACAAAGAGGGGAAAAAAAAAAATGGAGAGAGAGAGACTGGCATTTTTGATCAGGAAAAAAGCATAGAAGAGTTACCGGGAAAAGCAGCCCTCTCTTTGTTCTTTGCAGCATCCTTTGCTTGTGTTTCGTGAAAGTGTATATATACATATATGTGTGTTTGTGTATCTATAAATTTTCTTAGGTATATGCAGAAAGAGAGAAGGAGCCTTGTGGTTACGTGTAAAGTTTTACTTTGCGTGCTCACAGCTAGCAAACAATGGCTTATATGCACCAGCATGTATAAAATATGTGCTCCTTGTCCATGCCTGCTGAATGAACACTTTGCCAGTCTTAAGTCTCAGAGCTTCAAGTTTTGTCACAATTAAAGTCTTAGGACTGAGCATTTAATGCTAACGATAGATTACAGTATTGTCAGGATGTGTTCTGATTTTGTTCCTTGTTGAATTACAAGACCACATTTTTATGGGAGTTGCATGGCTGCTTGCTGTTGTGCATTAAAAATTGTTACTTTCACGGAATATGTATCATTGTTTTACTAAAACTACAACAGCAGTGCTTGGATTTAGCCTACAGGCCGATTTAATTTTTGTTAGATAAAATAGAAAAATAATGGATATATCTATGGCAATGATGATAGTTTTACAGGGAAATGTAATTTTTTATTTGTTTGATAAGGAAATAAGTGCTTGGCTCTTATTATGTGAAACTTCAGGTATTTTTTTCTTTTCCAGTTAAAGGTTTCTTAGATAACTTACTGGTTATGTAAGTTTCTGTGTTATCTGTTGGTTTCTGTATTCAGCAAGCAGCAAGATTTTGTCAAATGAGTTTGTTACTTTGTGGCATCTTCAGAATTAATGTGTATTAAATCACTTACTCTGAAAGTTTTTGACAACAAAATATATATTTTTAAGCAGTTCCAGTGTCTTGTCAGGCAATTTTATCTTCCACTTTTCTCTCCACAATAGGCATTTCTTAGAAGGTTCAGGGGAGAAGAAGACTGGGTCAGTCTGACCAGGGAAAGTATAATGCTGTCCCACATTCCAGTTTTATATGGTTTCAGAACTGAGTTAATATTGCTTGCTAAAAAAGATGAGTGTACCGCATGTAAGATCTTTCAGTGATTTTTAGACTTCAGTTTTCTTTTTCAAAGATATTCAAAAATCTAATAACCTAATTTCTTTAGAAGGAAGGATTATTTACCAATAGAAAAGAGCACACTTTATATACAGGTTGGTTTGTTTTTTTAAAAAAAAAATCTTGTTTGAACTTAATGCCATTTTATTCTCTTTCTTTCTTTTCTTTCTGTTTTCAAACTCTCCACTCACGCATGGATTTGAAACACTTAACAGGAAACTAAGCCAGCTATTCCAGTGATGTTAAAATTGGAGATAGAGTTGTCTGAGAAACAAACACATCTTAGTCACTGGAGAAGAACGACGCTGAGTATTTTCCTGTACCACAGGCTGGGGAATTTGTCTTCTATATCTATCATTCATTCTTCTCCTCATTGATATGGTGGTTTTTTCCCCTTTGTTTGCTGTAAAGGAAGAAGACACACTTGTCCCTGTCCTTTGGTCACTTTGAATATGACTGTTTCAGCCTTCTTTCAGTCAGATGAGATATTTATGATTTTCTTGTTCTCCCTAAGCTTCTAATTTTTAAGTCCATCTTTCCTCTGGAAATCGTTTCCAAAGCAGTAGCAGAGAGAAACTGACATGAGGGTTTTCACTTCTAGTCACAGAAATCTTAGTTGTCAATGAAAGCAAAACTACAAGTGGTAGCAGAGGGCCATGGAGCTATCAGTCTGAAGGGTGAGATAGATTCTGCATCGTTTCCATTCATTGTGTATTTGAGAGACCTGTCATGCCACAATGACTAAAATTTGAAGTATAAGCACCAGATTTCTTAGAAGTTAATGACCCTTGCCTGAAAATGATTCCTACTTGCCCAGAAATCTGAGAGAGGTCTTCAAATCCTGGCAATTAGTGTATATCAAGGTTTCTGTATAGAGAGTTAGAATGTAAGTTGATCAGTCCAGTAAAGGAGAATGAGACAGTTAATAGCAGTATTGGTAAAGTGAATGTTATTTGATAATAACGGAAACCATTGTATCGGTAAACTAATTACCTGTTGACAGGAATAAAGAACTATTAAACTATCTGAAATAAGTAGAGAAATGCTGCCTGGAAGAAAAATTCCTTTTCTTCCATGTAAAAAAACACATGGCAGTAGAGGAAAGTTTGTCCTGGTGGTGTTCTCTGTAACATGTAGCTGAACATAATACCATATTTATTTTGTCATTGTTCATGTGGTAGACCTTACCACTGTTATGTTAGTCAAATGTTTCAATTATAAAACCAAAGAGTTGATAATACCCATTATTGCAATACAAAATACAAAGTATTTCCTTCTTTTAGGAACTGCAATGATAATTAATAAGTAGTGCAGTAATTGTCATTTTTTCCAAGGTACCTTTTCTTAGGGGAGAGTAAGGCAAGTTCCCTGCTGGAAAAGAGAACTCAGTTTAATTTGCACATATACGGCTTGATTTTGAGGTAAGCATGTGTAAACAATGCAGAAATGGATTCAGCTATGTGAAATGGGATTGACTTTTGAGTTGTAGCCATATTCCGTGTCTTAGTTCTGGAGCTAGGAGCTTAGGAGAACCAAAGGAGGTTTTGCAGCACTGGTTTTATGAATAATGTACAAACAAAAATACAGATGTGTTTTACCAGTAGTACTCAGTCTGCTGCTGGTTTCTCTCTTGTCATCCATTGTCTCAGTTTTAAGCTTCCAACCAACTTTTGATACAGACAGAGAAAACTTCTGTGTGTCAGCATCCTTTTGGAAGGTAACTTGTAGTACTTTACATTTTACTCCCCCCATTGATTCAATTTTTAAAGCAAGTTTGTTACAGTTTTTGTAATGTTTTATAACACATACAAAAAAGTAGTAAAACATTGAAACATCCCGTTCTGATGACATCTTACTTATCATTGTATATTTACTGTGTATAAATACCACAGCATATAATATCTGATCTAATGTACCTGAAAAAAACTGTATGGAAAAACTCAAAGACCTGTGTGTATCACAGTGCTGTTGTCTTTTGCTAGTATGCAAGAGACATTGAGTTATGTCTCTTGGGAAGACAGAGAGCATTTTTAAGCTCCACAAAGTTGAATGACTTTTGTTGTGCAAAAATCCCTAAAAACAAAATCTCATCAAACCAGACCCCCAGCATCTGGTTTTCATCTGCTCTGATTGTATCAAGAGGAAACAATCCCATGTAGATGAAGAGTTGTATTCACCATAAGCTAGGTCTCTAGTGTGTTTGCAAGGGTTGAAAGAACCACTATCCAGAACTCAGAGGAACACTTGTCTGACATAGTTACTGAATGTAACTTTTTTTGGTTTTCTAGTGTCACATTTGTATTCCCCTCATTTTTCAAGAGCTTTGTTGAAGCTAAAAGGATGGTTTTTTATCCAGAATCATGCATGGGGATGTTGTGCTTTCATAAAAGAAAAGTGCTTTATGTTATTTCATGCATATCAGTACCATCAGTACCATATCAGTAGTCTCTCAAGGGGAGAGTGTGGGTCTGATCCTCTCCATTAATACTTGTTCCCCTTTCCCATTCCCACAAATGCCTGCCAAACCTGTGACACAGTACAAAAATTCAGTTGTGAACAGATTCAGAAACATGATTGGTGCTGTCTGTACTGGAAAGGAAGGATTCCAGAAACTTGATAGATGGTAAGATGAAGCCCTTCCCCAGTGCAAAATGAAGTCCGTGCCTAATTTGGAGATAACAAAACATCTGGTTCTGTGAGTGATCAGACTTACTCTGAAGATCTGCGGAGGACTACGATATGTCTTGTTCATATTTAGTATTTTGGAGTGCTTGAACTCCAGCTGCGTCCCCTCTGATAAATGATGAGCTGTGAGAGAGAGATGAGCAAACTTCAGGTGTCTGTAAGCAAGAGGCAGGAGGAACAAACCAAATTAATGACACGGACATCTAATGTATTTATTTTAAATGAAAAAGTGCTTCCCTGAAGCCTTGATATTTATATCGGTGGGAAATGAACCACAGTAAATTCAACAGGTGCAGGCAGGAGCAAGTGTCTTCACTGTTTTGAGTAAAAGAACAGAGTTCGAATCAGAGTGAATTAAAAACAAAGCAGTCTAACAACTAAATAGTCCAACAGTCTGTAATGTTGCCCCTAAATCAATGTTAAATGCTGTAAAATACAGCATTTTGGCAGATTTTGTGTTAGTGCATTAATGTGAATAGAAGTTTGTCTCCCTGTCCTTAGAACTTTGCCAAGCCATGCCCTGTATGAGGTACCTCCTTACAACTTGCATACACTTCTTGTGCTTTATAATCCTCTGTTTTCAGTAATGCCTGATCTGGACACATTGACTTTTTCTCAACAGATGTCAATCAGATGAATATTACTAGTTGAATTGAATCCCATGTGGAAAAAGTGTTTTAGCACACAGATTTATAAGATGTAATCAGCTTCCTAGTTTGTCTAATTGACTTCATTGTAAGAATGCAGACTTCTACCAATTAAGGCTGTGGTTTCCCTCCATGAAAATGTTTCCTTCACCAGGTGGAGTCTTAGATAGGAGCATTTGCATTCTCTTGAGCCCCTCTGCATGCTTAAGTGCTTCTTCTGATCTCTTAATTAAAATAGGTTGTTTATTTGAAGCATGATTTCTCTTATTCCACTGTCCTAGCTAAACTTGAATCAATCAGTCTTTATGATTGTTTTGAATATGATTGTTTTGAATAGTAAATATATGTGTGCCAAAACTGGACAGAAGAAAAAAAAGTAGATTGTCCGCAGAATGTTTGTATAAAGCAACTGAAGTTCTTCCCAGCATCCTATACATTATCTGAAAACTAGCTTCAATTAGGTAAAAATGCTTAGAAAATTACTTTTGAATAATAACCCCTAGTTTCATGAAGATGGCAGTTCTTGAGCTTACCAAAACATTCTCAAGTGTAACATAAAGTAAGTTAACAGTCTGGGACTGGGTCTTAAAATTACTCAAAAACATTTGTTCATATTAATCTTACTTCACTAAGTGAAAGGCTTTTCCATTGCTTGTTATAGGTAGAAATGATTACCAATAATGCCTGTGCTGGATACTGAGAAATGCTTAGTCAAAACAATGCAACCTAGATAGGTGGGTTCTGTGAATTGTTGATGAAGGACTCAATAGCCCAATTGCAAAATGATACCTTGCACTTCCCTTGTCCTATGTTCAGTCCATGAGATGGTTATTACATTTGTTGATTTGATGAGTTAACATTGGCTAAGGGCTAAACTCCCACCCAGCTGCTCACTTAGTCCTTCACTCACGAATCCCCTACTGCCCCAGGTAGTGGCAGGGGGATGTGCAATGGGAGGTTTATGGTCAGTCCATAGCAGCTCCTCTCTGCCACTCCTTCCTTCTCACACTTTTCCCTGCTCCAGCATGGATCCTTTCATGGGCTGCAGACCTTCAGGAAATCTGCTCTGGTCTGGGCTCTCCATGGACCACAGTTACTTCAAAGAATGTCTGCCTGCTCTGGTCTGGGGTCCTCAACAGGCTGTAGTGTAGACATCTGTTCCAGCATGGTCCTCTCTGTGGGCTGCAGGGGGATCTATCGCCTGGAGCGCCTCCTCCACCTCCTTCTCTGACCTTGGTGTTTGCGTGGCTTTTTCTTAGTCTTTTTTCCGTTCCGCTTTTTGTTGAGTGTGTTTTGCCATTTCTTAATTATTTTTCCCCTGAGACACCACCGTCTTGGCTGAGGGGCTCAGTTGTGTCCTGTGGTGGGTCCATTGAAGCCAGCTATGTCCACCATGGGGCAGTCCCTGCCCTCTTCCCACAGAGACCAGCCCTGCAGCCTGCCCACTGTCAACACCTTGACACCTACATAAGCAGAGTTGAATAAAACAA
>VWZL01001298.1:603845-618845 GCA_013396915.1 Stercorarius parasiticus | reverse complement strand
ATTTAGGCTTCGGTTTTCCCTCCGCATTTCACTGCTTTCTTTGGAACATATTTGTTCAGCTGCGGATTTCTGTGGAAGTTGGTGAGGAGAGGATGCTTATATGGAAACAGTCCTCCCTTCCCTTGGAATATCTAGAAAAATGGGTTCTGTTGTAATTTGCCCATGTGTAAATTAGAGTAGTCCTCTGCAGTCAGCTAACTAGGAGAAAATGCATGGAAGCCTGCCTTTGTACCGTAGCACGCAGGATTTGTACGATGAGTCTGGAACTTCAGAGTGCTTTTGTACTGGCAACAGATTACCATCAGCAGAATTGAACCCCAGTCTTGGATTTCATTCCCATGTCAAGCAGCAGTTTTATTAAGGCAACAGAAAGCAGCAAGCAGCTTAATAGCATCAAGCAGATACTGTAATTGTGTTGTACAGATGGCTCGCATGTAACATCTAAATAAATAGTGGGTTCAGAATGGTAGTGATAAAGCCAACTAAGATGGTTTTCCCAGTTGTGAAATGTTTGTGTAAAGAATGACCTTTTTTGTTTTTGTTCAAGTCTGACAGATGAAGATGCTTTTAAAACCTTCTAGTCCACTTAGAGTGGAGCTATACAACCCTGGTTTGGTCGCTTTAAAAGGCAGATCATATCCATCACTGAAATAGCAAGTCTCAGGGTTATGAGAGAAGATTGGGGATAGGAGATGAGAGCTGCTCAGTCCAGTTTACATTTGTCACTAGTGACTAGCTTTTAAAAAATGTATTAGCTGTGCATGGTGGTAAGTAAGTTCCAGCTGCAGGGGATTACTGCTCTGAGTGGGTCGGGGAGCTTGGAATGCATTCAGTTCCATCAGGGGATTTGTGTCCCTCGTCATTAGCCTTAACATTACTAAAGCACTAAAGATTAAGAACAGACCTGTGTCACCTGCTCGGAACTTCAGAAAAGTCTCCAAAACCATTATAAACAAAGCAAAACAAGAAGTAATTAAAAAAAAAACACAAACCACCAAAGAGAGTTCTCACCCTGTAGGGAAGAGAGTATAGGGCATGACATTGTGGAGAAGGAGGAATCTCTCATATAAATCTTCTAATACTGACTGAAAAATTATGCATGTGACATGTAGTAAGTAAAGGAAAATATCTATATTTTGGCAAAACACAAGGTTTCTGTTGATGAATTATTCTCCCTACTTATTTAATGTGTCATAATACTAATTTACACCACACACACCTCCACAAATACCTTGCTGTTAATGAACATTTTTGTGGGGAGTTTCAAAATCAAGATGTGCTGCAATTTTAAGGAAATATTTCCAAGGGCTTTAGTCTCACAGGTTAGGAGTAAAGAGTTTTACTGTGTTTTTTCAGGATACTTTTTTTTTTCCCCAAGAATAAGGCAAGTGAGCACCACAGAGCTTTACTTTTTTCAGGGATTTTGAAATTCAGCTTACATGCCAGCAAGCAGTTTAGTGGCAGGAAGTCTTTCCTAGTAGTGCAGTCATGAACTGGTAAACTAGAAGCATCTGTAAAAATTTAGAGGGAGTATCAGCTTTCTCAAAGCTCCAGCCCAAGACTAATGAGGTGCAAATGATAGCGCTGCATAACCCTTCTCCACCCCAATTGTGGAATGAGATATTGCGACAGAAAGAAGTAAAGAAATGAGACAAAGATTTCAAAACTTACAGTGCCCTGAAACAAATACCGAGTTTTCAGAAGACTTTCAGATGGTTGAGGTGGGCCAACCTGCATATTTTGCTAGCAAGAAATTCATACCTCCTTCCTTAACCGCAGACATATTTCCGTGGCACCGAAGACTGACAGATGGAGATTGTGGAGAAGTAATTAATTTTTTTTCTACATGTGTGTGAAATTTTACCTGTTGATGTGATTGTTCTTATTAACAGTTGCTCTACTAAGAAATAAACTGCTAATTTGCATCTTTGATAGATCCTCTTCTCTGCTCGCACTGCAGAAAGAGAGGAAGGGGGTAGAAATGCAATTTGTTTGAAGGATCACATCTGGGGTGTGATCTGCTGTATCTTGACACCAGATGGCAGGTTTAGGCTGACAACTAAACCCCAGTTTAGCCTGGTCAAATGGCATCTTAACTTTTTACTTTCTGTGACCATACACAAGAGGAACTACTGCAAAATCGTAGTAATTATTTGGTCTCCAACTAAGGAGTCCTCCTCCATTTAATACTCTCCCTGAGTTTATTAATTTTCTGTGCTTCTCACCTCTTCAGTGTTTATAGGAAAGATTGCTTCTCCTTGGCAACACCTAAAACGTTATTGTGCGGCTCATACCTTCTTCCAAGTATGTGTTGTGGGGGCAGAGGTGTGGTGCCTTTAAGTGGCTGATTCTTGTCATAACAGGTATGGCATTAGCCCTGCTGAGTAGTGACTAGAAGTGACAGCATTGCGTTTGAGGTGCCTGGAGGGCACTCAGTCATCACTCCTACACAGCAATATGCCTTTGAAAGCACTGTATACAGTTGCTTGCCAGTGCGGAGTGTGCTCGGTAAAAGCTAAGGAGTCAGAGGTTTGATTCTTGTGTTCTTTTATTCACCAGATTTCCAGAAGAAACTCCTAGAAAATCAAGGGCAGATCAGGACTGTACACTGTTCTGCTTTATTGCACATGCATGTGTGCACATAAGTGGGCTTCCCCCTCTCTCCACAACCCCCTCCCTCCCAACCCTTCAGTTGGGCGCTTAAGTGCATATCTTTCAACTTCAGGCCACCCAGTCCCTAAGATCTTCATCCAACTTCTGACTTCTCTCCTTCCCTAGCTTCCGCACGTTCCCAAATTTATTCCCACCTACTTTGTAAAACAGGGTGCTTTTGTGGTTCTTTTATTTGCGCTTCGTGTTTCTTTGTCAAACAATTGCAGTAAAGCACATAAAACTGAAACACAGAAATATGACTACTAAGGTGTTATAGAATCAAAGTGTTCCTGCTTATTAAGTTTATTAATGAATAGTATGGGCTTCTAAAATATTTTACCTGAAATGGAGTATACGGAGTTCTTATTCCTGTTAGTTCAGTAAAAACATAATAGCAGGGATCAGTATAAAAATAAAGTAGAATACCATATTTTATTTGGAAGTTACATGTCACAGTATTACATTTTTTATCAAGCATAAGATTTTTATTACATATTTTTTAACCTCTATTTTTGTAATGTGTCTCAGTGACATCAATCAGCCTCTAAACTAGCCTTGGGGCTCTTTCCTTGTAAAGTTCTTAATGGATTGCTTTTTTGAGGATTGGAAGTTAAGTCATTTTAGAAGGCCGCTACTGCATATATGGGTTATGGGTATGCTGCTACAAGTTTGCCAGTATTTTGATATTATATTTACATTAATATGTTGTTAATGATTTATTTCCAGATGTAGCAATGCAAAACAGAGGAAGGGAGAAAGAAAATACCTGTTCCCTAATACTAAGAGAAAGTATTCACTTTTTATCTTTTGCAAATGTTTTTTAAAAATACTAATTAAGCTGTAAGTTTGGGGGGGAAGGCGGGCAGAGTGGACCAATTGTGAGAAATTTGCATTTGTGAAAAATATGTGTCTCTCTCACTATGTGTTCCAAGTGAAGTGCCTCAGTACAGATTCCTAAGCTGACTTTGGCAGTGTTAAACCCACTTTTTTGGTAGAAGAAAAATGTTTAATGTTTACTTTAGTGTTGGAAACAGTGGACATGTTCTTCACTAGTAAGCGTAATTTTTTTATGTTTCCTCCATTTTTTTTTCTCCTTCTTGAAACGTTATTTGATTTAAAGGGTAGAGACCTCTGTCATTTATGTTTATATATGCCAATAGGAGCCTTCATTGCCATCAGAGAGTCTCCTGTGCATTTTCATGATGAGAGATTAATGAATTGAGGCTGAGTGATTCTGATGTTCTACGGATTCTTGATGAGTCCTTCAGGTTTTGGAAGGCCTATAGCAGGCATACCAACACCTTATTAATGGTGATGCAGTCTTTTAGTATGTTAAAACAAACAAACAAACCTGATGGCTGTGATGTGGGAAGTTTTGAGACTCGATGATCTCTGCAAAACAAATTACTTGCGCGTGTAAAAACTGAGTTCTGACTACTATCAGGAGTAGAGAAATTTCATTTTAGGAGCAGTCCAGATTAAGTGGTTGATGGTTTAGAGATCTCTAGCATGAATGAAGAGCTCTTTTAAGCCAAAAGAGCTAAGCATTTTCTAGAATGAATTAATTTTGATAAGACAGGCCTAGTCTGCAGAATCATCATGTGTTAAATTGGCTCGGTGTGCTGTACAGATGAAGTAACAGCTGGAAAATTCAGATTTAAATCTGGGTTCTGGGTCTGAAGCTCTGCAGATTTGGTTGATCCTTACTGTGGTTTCATTCAGGCCTCTTTCAGTGGTGAACAATGAGCAAATACATGAGTTGCTTTCTTGATATGTACTAATGTGTGTATTTTAGAGAGAAAATGAATGTAAACACTCTTACCTGAGGAAAAATTCCTCTGTCATTTATCAGAAAATCTGATCGGATCATCCCTAAACGTACCAGGATACATTCTGTCCAGTGATGCTGCTGAGGATTGAGGGGTAGTTCAAGATTGGGCATCGAGTTTGTCTAAGTTTAAGGGCTTATATAAACCGACACTGGTGGAAACAGGCAAGGGAGATCATACAGGATGCTGGGGAGTCACAATGGTGGTGAAATGTTTTCATTCTAGCAGAGTTTTGGTATTTTTGATGACCTCTTGGAGTTAAGTATGTCCTACCTACATAGTGGCATAACACAGAAACTTCAGCTTACACAAAAACCATGAAACAGTAGAATGAAATAGCTTGAGGATTTTAGGAACTATATGTAACTTTGAAAAATTATGAATCCCTTTTACTGTAGAATTCATTTGTCTTTCAGTAAATGCTGACCAAAAATAATATTTGGTCAGTTTTCTCAAATGACATCCAGTTGCAATAGTATCTTTTTAATACATATTTTAGGCATTTTTATAATATCTCTATTTATTTTCTTCAACTTTGATACCCTCTTTTACTTTCATGGCTTCACTTTTGATTCCTTACTTCAAGACAGGCGAATAGGAAGACTTGTGGTTTATTCTGGAAATAAAACCAATGCTGCTGCATGAATTGTATAGTATATAAGGAGGTGCTAGTCTGCATTTCAGAAAGTTGCATATACTTTCTTTGAAGGCTAATCATGTCTCTGTGCATATGTTTACGCTCTGCTGAACTCAGAGTCCACTCACCGCCTCTGCCTTTATACTCTAATGCAAATTAAATAATGTAAAGCAGAAAAACTGCGTTCTTAGATAATCTAGAAAAGGGTTAATCAAAATCGACAACTGCTAAAAGGAATCCTTAACTGTAGTGCCTAGCCATTGTTCAGGCATACAGTACAAATATGTTCTGCCTAAGTTAGCCAGAACAATGTCTCCAGCTAGTGATTAGGCTCAGCTCCAACTTTCACCTCAGGCAAAATTTATGCAGTTATACTACTGTTTGTCAGGTAATTAAAGGAAAAAGAAGTATCAACCTAAAGTAATTTTTTTTTTTTAAATTATGTGTAAATAAAAAGTAAATGTTCTAATTGCACAAGGAATAAAAAAAGTTGTCAAAGGCTTAAGTAGCAGGCAAACATATGGGGCTGAGATTTGGATATGAATTCATGGATGCTAAGACACGTCCGTCCCTCAGACACATCTAAGTAGCTCTGTTGAAGATGTGATGAATCTCCTGTTATGTACTAGTCATTGTGCCATTAAGGGAAATGGGGTTGCTGGAGCACAAAGCAAATGGAAAAGGACTTGGGGAGGGAATCAGAACCTGTCACATGTCAACCACTGTAGGGGAGGTTGACTGGGAACTTGTAGCTCAGTGTGGCTTAGGACCAGTCCTCTTCTGTCCTGTCTTCATCTGTGGGAGAAGGACTTGTTTCACAGTGTCTCCTGGTTGGGAGATACTTCTCTTGTAGGTAGAGGGTGTGCAGCAGAGCTACAACTAACTGTTAATGTATCTTCAACTCTCTTGTTATGTGCTTAATGCCAGATCAAATCACCATTTGTTACATTCTTACTCTTGCTTATCTGGGGTAGGATTTAGAAAACTGAAAGTAAATTATATAATGATATGTTATGATTTCTTGGGAAGTTACTGTTTACAAGTATCATTTACAAATATTGTTGAATGACTAGTGATTCACAGGACCCCAGATAGAACCTGATGAGTATCAGAATACAAGCAATAGCTACAAGTTACCTGTATGCATGATGCACACTGGGCTCTGTAGGGAACTTAAATGTAATAATGTGGTTAGCTTGACTAATATAGATAGAACCAGATTGTACCATAAATAATTTTAAAAAGAGGTGGAGGGAAAAAGAAAGAAAGATTGCCTGTGTTTAAATTTAGTTTTATTACCATCGGCCAAGAATGGTTATGTTCATTTTATTGATTGTAGTTTAGCTACTGCTAGGTTTTACATTGTGTTTAAAAGAGATTTTGAAAGCATTTTGAGGTACATGTAATCTGTTTTTTGCTGTATGTTACTACTAGAAAACTCCAGAAGCCATTTTGGTGTGTCATAAATTGTTCCTCATCAATACCAAACCGAACGGTAGTAAGTTGTGGGAACTGCCTCTATTCCCCTGGTTTGAGGACACCCTTACACCCTTTAACACATTGATGTATAGTATGCAGACATTACCTGCAGTATTACCTTTTTCTTTTTTTCAATTTCTCAGATCTAGATTTACTGCTCCTTTACTTTTTAGTACCCATTAGCTCAGCAATGGCTTAGGATGTAATGACTCCTTTCAGCCAACTTGATTTCTGTGGTTTACGTTCTGCCAGCTTCTCGCTCGTTGGTTTGTGTCTATAATACCTTAGTCTTCCTACCAGCCTCTCATCTAAGTATTGGAAAATGCAGGACTGCTTACCAGCTCATAGAAGTTACCTAGATGTACTGGTAGGAATTAGATAGATTAGATTAGATGGATTAGATTAACATGTGTATGTTAATGCATATTTCTCTGTAGGCTGTGGATCCTGTGTTAATATACTAATATCCCCATCACAGATTTAAGAGGCCTGGTTCACTTTATTGTACTAATAAGATATTTATGGGTAGGGAGCTGTGCATCACAGCGCACAGTTAACTGATCTTTTGCCTCTGGAGAGACAACTTTGAAACCTCTGAAGTCAAAATGAAAACAGGCTTACAGTTATTATCCAAGTCCTGCTTTGTGCCATCCTACAAAACAAGATGGCCACGCAATTCCGGCAATCTCTATTCATGGGAAGTCTAAGAAAAACCCCAGGACTGATGAGCCTATGGAGATACTAATTTAATTGTCTGTCAGGTACTTTTGATAAAATAATTACTGTGATTCTGGTCCTTTCCCTAACATGGGACAAAAGTCGAGTAGTAGTATTCACAGACACCCTGCGGGATAATTGATCTTGCTATGTAAGTCAGTTGTGATGCGTATTTTTAGTTTTTCTCTCTGTTGTTTATATATATATATACACATTCAGACTGTGGTTGAATGTAAATACTCTGCTGTGGAGGGGTGTAGAATGTTCTCTGATTCAGCGGTATTTGTAACATATGCATGTATGCCGTGACTGCATCTATAGAGGCCAGTACATCTCACACCTTGTTTTTTTTTCAATCCTGTGTGGCTGAGTGAAGCAATTTTCAGTAGTGGTGTTCCTGCAACTAAATCAGTTTTGTTTCTTTATTTTAGACACTATCTTACTTTTTCCTCTTCTTCAGAATTTCTGTTTATTTTGTCTGAGGTGTCCCATCTCCAGGATTGCCCTTCTTCTGGTAATCACCTCTCTTCACTGAAAAGGCTCATCTGTCATTTGATTACCCAGTCCTGTCCCCCTCACTTGCAGAGGAATGAAGGCACACAGTGTGAAAGGATTATGAGTCACCTCAACCAGTAACTTCTGAGAAAAATAATCAGTTGTCCATCTCATCTGGAAAGTCTGGAGGGATTGTGGAGGGCTTTGGCCTCAGGTCTGGACAAGGCAAGAAGTAATCTCAACAAAAATCAATTTGTATCAGACAGAATATCCAGTGCCTTGTCCTGGAAATCTAGCATCAGAAATCATTTCTGAAGATGAAATTTTTACGCTTAGTTAAGGATTCCCGATGTACCTTACGTTCTTCAACAGTCTTCCGTTCAGCTGTCAAAAAATACGAGTTTCTCATTTGCATCCAAGCTCATTTTGTCAGCTTTCTCTTGTTTGTCAAGCAGATTATACACTGTATGATTCCCTCAGAAAAAGGCAACATAACCATTAGCACTACTTATCAGAATGAATTTTCATGAAGATATACAATTGAGCCTCCAAACTGACTTTCGCAAATGATACTGTAAAAAATATTTAATGACTTGTCCTATATTATCTTTTCTTTCTAGTCATCTCTTTGGGCCTGTGCTGCCAGATACTCTTCAAATCTTCATAAACAGTCTACAGAAGTGTGATGCAGTACCTCACCAGTTTTCAACACTGTGTTACTCCAAACACCCTTCTTAATCATTCTCAGAGAATCATCAGATTGTTAGGAGAATGATGTGACCACCTGTTTCATGGCAGCTATTTCTGAGAAACAGGGAAAAAATAGGAGATCCATCAGTCCTGGACTTAAGAGGGTTGAACTCCAGAATTAAAGTTCAGACTGATGACACTCTTGTTGCTCCAGCAAGACTTTCATTTTGACCTGCAAGGTTCTTTCTGCTATGACTTTTCTTTGTGGTAGGCCTCTGCCACTTCTGATACCACTTCCTACTGGACCTTTTCATGAAGATCCTGAAGATATTAAAAAAAATACAAATTGTGATCAGGCCATATCTCTAAGATTGGCTCATAAAACAGATGGTGCAACTTACTGAAAATTGTGCTGAAATTCTCGCTTGCCAAAAGTTGTACTGTTGATTTTATAAGCTCTGACAGAGCTAAAAAGGTGACTCAGGTTACCTCTGTTTTCTTGGAATGGAATGTGGCCGTATTTGGCTGTAGGACATCCTGTACTTATATGCAACCTAATACAACACTGCACTTTCATTTGATGCAGATGTCATTTCAACACTTTATACTCCTGATTGCCCCATTTGATGGACATGTTGGTGACTATTGTGCAGCATGATGACTTCCTCTGCAAGTGAAAAGCAAAAATTAGGCAATAATTGGCAAGGGTTGCTTTTCTCTTCATCATTTCTTCCCAGATTGGAAAAGTTTGTTCTCTACTAGACTTGCTTTTTCACTGGACATCTCAGAACCAAAGGTTTAATTTACATTTCAGTGCCTTGAGAGGTCAGAGCAGGAAGATACCTGTGGCCAGCCTTCAGTTTACATAGAAAGGCCATCATGAACAGATGACAGAAAGCACGACCTCCATGCTTCATATTAACAAGGTGGTGTGAGATCCACTCCTTTAGTGGGAAAACAGATGGTCTATAGAACGGATGTCTCCAAGAACATCCGTCTATCTCTTATCTGTCTGGAGCCTGTAACTAATTGCCAAATGGATTTACCTGTTTCAATATGCAGCAGATCACAAATGGGAAAAGAAGGATGATGCCCTATGTGCTGCTTTCCAGGACAGAGGATAGCCTGAGGTTTGCTTCTTCCCTTCAGATGACAACAAGAAATGCCAGTGCTTCTGCTCCAAGATTCTTGTATTCCTGATCTTGTGGGGAAATATATTTAAGCACAGCTTCCCTGACTCATCTTCTACTAACAATCCTCCCCAAGGTGAGGCAAGAAGTAACATGATTGATACTTCTGGCTCCAGCGTGGCTGAGGCAGTTCTGACTTCAGCACCCTGCCTTTGTTTCTACTCTGTTTCATAGTGAACTCTCACAGATTTAACACCCAAACCTCACAGCCTTCCGAATCATACTATGAGTGGCTTCCAGGCTTTAAATCTTACTTGCTCATCCTCAACCAGTGATATTTTTCAGCAACAGCAGAAAGAACAGCAAGAGTAGCAGAAGCAGCTGCGTGAACCATGTTTTTTACATGAACTACTGTGAAGGTGGCACCTCTCTCATGTCTTTGCTACCCATATGATTGTGGATTATTTTTTAATCCTAAAAAGTTTTGACCTGAAATCATTTTAGGTGCACCTTCAGCCATATCCGGTGTGGATCCACATGTGGTGGGCATTTCTTTTTCCTTTTTTTTTTTTTAATACCACAGTTATTAGACTGATTAGGATCTGTCTTTTAATGAAGTGCCCCATTTCCCATTACATCTGGCATCTTGGTGGGTACCTTTTGATGAAAACTACTCTTCTGGTAGCTTATAACTATGACTAAAGTGGTGGGAGATCAAGGCCCTTATATTTGTCCACCTCCTGCCTCCGCCTTCCTCTCTCTGACTTCAGATATCGCTATGTTAATGTGTTTTCAGCCTTAGGTCAACAGCTGTTATTTGCCTCAGTGTTGACTGTATCCATTCCTGAGATATAAAGAGCTGCTACCTAGAGCTCCAACAGCACTTTTACCACTCATTTTGCCATTGCAGAAGCATCGTGATGTCATGTTTTCTTGCAAATTGCAGTCTTCATTCAACTATACGTTTCTGCCATGCTTGGTGGCAAATGCTGTGTACAGGCAGGTCTTTTAAAGAGGAAGATTAATTAGTTGGAACTGTTTGAGAGGTATATTTATGCTGTCAGTACAGGTATACTGGATGATTCTGCTTCCTTATATTTGGGTTCATGTAAGTGCAGGATGTCACATGACCAGCAATGGCCAACCACGTTTCCTTCGAAGAGAGAAGATGCAACCTGAGATGACTCATAGTAACTTTATCAGTAGTAAGAATTGACATCATGGTCTTTTTGAAGACAAATATATTTGTCGTGGCAGTACCTCAGAAAAATAGTTCCTCCCCCCACACCTTGAGTGCTGCTATGATAAGGCAATATATGCCCTCTGTTGCACTATCATTTCTGAGCTTGTCAGCCTTGGAAAACCTGGGAGTCTTTCTGATATTCCAAGGGAGAAGTGGTAGGAAGATGAGCTCTGACCACAGAGGCGGGTGGCCTCTCAAAGAAGATCAACCAAATTCAACTTACTTTTTTCCCCTCTGAGGGAATCTCTTAGTGTAGCTGTTCACAGTGTAGTGAGAAAGCAAGAAGAAGTACCATGAATTTGTAAGGGATTTTGGACATGTAGTGCATTTATTTTTGCTTTCCTTTTTCTTGCTGCTGAAACCAGCTACCCTTAGTATTTATGCATAGCACAAAATTTTGAAAGGTTTTTTGAATGTGCAAGCAGCACAGACGTCTTAACATTCCTATTGAAGTCACTCTCCTGAAATCAATGGGAGTTAGTTACTGAAGTTGATGAAATAAGGATTTCATGAATAATTTGTCTCTAAACAGTTGACTCTCTTCTTTGTCTTTCAAGATAATTACATAGTTCTGTATTTGTATATGCATCATATATGTTACATAAATATGAGAGGGAACACACATATGCCTGACACATGATGCATTTTGGTTTCCTTTGAGACCTGACTATATGCTGAATACCATTATCCCTCTGAATGCCTTAGGACTTAAAGTTAATATGCAGTGAGAAGGCACTAGTATGTCCCCGTGGACCTATGTGGTTTACATTGGTAATTCACTGCAGGAGTACAAATGATACAATACTGAGTGACTCCCAACTTTCCTCTGGGTGTGGGACTTGACAGATTGTTAAATTTCATGTTGGAAATCTTTTAGTAGGCTTCTTTCTACAATATTCTTTACAAATTGCCGTGTTTGTCATTTGGCTGAAGTGTTGTCATCATCTGTGCCTGGGATTTCCTTTATTCTCTTCTCTTGGTGGGGAACAGAGAGGGACAAATGAAAGACAAAGGATGAAAATACATGATTAAGTGTCTTTCTTCTCAGCCATGCTATTTTGTAGATGTAAGTCGTGTATGTTAATGTTCACATTCAATGATTAGAAAACAAGTTGCTTACAGTATCAGAGGAGGAGGTTAGAATTTCGTGACTACTTCTAAATTCTTTTTTCCTTAAAAGGTTTTTCTCTTTATTGGGACAGTATGGTGAATAAAATGCATGATTCCCGCCCTTCTGTGTGAGGAATGTTAAAGGTGCTACACAAAACAAGAAATGAAGAGTAGAAACAAGCAGGACCAGAAAACACAGGGCGCAGTCCATCGATCTGTGTCGCCACACACTCTTGTTCCTACCATATACTGCTTAATCAGAAGGGACGAGACAAACCAACACCTTTTAGTCCACGGAGGTTACAGTGTCCCAGGTGCAGTGCCAAGTGTCATTTTATGAGTACAGGTTGCTGTGCTAAGGAGATGCAGCCATGCGTTATGCAGAAGTCACCTAAAAAGTATGCAAGAAGTCCAGGAAAGAATGATGATGCATTTTTCAACTTTACTTAGTTTTCTTTACCAAAAAAAATGTGTATCTATAAGGTATCTAAAAGGGAGTGAACTGAGTATTGCATAACTCCAATTTCCTTATGTACAGGCATTTAAAATAGCAAATACTTGGCTTATCTAGAGCATCTTTACCATCAGGTAAGTAAGCCTTACAGCATGCCTGTGTATAGTTACATATTATTACTTGAATTTTACACGTGGATAAAGAGAAACACAAAATGAAATTATTTACCCAATATCCCATAGCACATTATCTAAGATTGAGGAGTAAGCATATGTCTTCACACCCAGTTGCTTTTCCTAACCACTGGACATACATCCTCCCTACTAACTTTTATATGTCAAAATGCAGTTAAGCAAGCATGTAAGTACAGATTTCTCTTCAAAAAGTAATATTTTGTATCATTATTAACAACCTGTTGCATTCTGTACTGCTTCTTACCCAAAGGATACCCCATAATTAGAAAAATACAGTTTCTATTTGTGCACATGGTGTATCACAAATAGGAGTGATTTCTGGAGTGAAATATAGAAAGCAGATTAACAACATAAAGTAACAAATTGCATGTAGTAAGACACTGGAGAGCGGATTGGGAAAGTGAGCAATATCCAACTGTTTAGATGAAACTGCAGTGTAAATTCAGTAAGTGCTAACTTTATACAAATTGTTATTTTGGTTGGAATGCAGGAGTCAATACCCATGTTTCATGAAAAATGAAATGGTCAGCTAAAGGGATGTGCGATTCATTAAAAGTTCTTAGTCCTTATTGAAACTTTTCTACTCGGATCTCAATGCACCTTGCAAAAGAGAAAGTGCAGTATGAGTCGTGAGTGAAGACTCAGAACATGTGTGTGTTCCTTTGATGCTGTGGTAATAATTTACAAGTTATTTATACCCAGTATCTGCAGTTTCCTTCCATTTCAAGTACTTTTTATTTTTCATTTCTATCATATAAAGCAGTTTCCTTCAGGATCGGGGGAGAAGAAAGAATGTACATTGTATACATGATGACTGCTCTGTGTTATGACGTTCATCTTCAGTCACAAGGTTGGAGGAGATAGGTACAACACATGGGTTGTACCTTACTTCTTACTTAAGAAGATGAATTTTGTAACACCACTCAGCCATGATGAGGACTGTGTGTGTTAATATCTCTCTGTTAACATTTAGTTGCTATGTTAGGCTTTGTTCTTAGTTACTAGCAAATGAGGAGACAGGAAACCAGGCAAACAAGATTTACTCAAGTTGGCCCCATTTTTCCAGTTTTAATCAATGCCTTCATTTGTCATGGGATACTACTGTTTATTCTGTTCACACTAAAAATGAGGCACAGTCTGAACGTCATCATAGTTTCAGCATAATGCAGGTTCAAAACAAATATGTCTGTTTCTAAACTGTTAAAATTCCTTTGTGTACTGTATACAGGCACACTAATGCGACTCCTATAGTGCATCTCCAAGATACTTGGAGAGCAGCATTGTTCCCTTTTTGTTCCTAGAGACTGCTCTGCATCATCTGAATTTCTCAGCCTCTGCTAGATTAGTTTACTAAGAATCCCCAAACTGTTTCTAAACTGTATTTCCAAGATCAATGTATGATTGTTTAATAGCTTCCGTGCCAGAATGGCTGGTACTACGTGATTTTTAGGAGTTGTTGTGGTAGAAATTTTATAATTTGTCTCTAAAATTGTGTAGCCTGTGACTGATGTTATAAGCTGAAATGTACTGACCACCCCAGGGTTGCACTTTGGGATGTGGGTGGCAGGATCTTCTTGCAACAAATAGGAATTTCTGTAGGACTTGAGGTATAATGACTTAAATAGTTAGAAAAAAAAAAAAGATAAAACCCAAAACAAACCGAATCCCGTTACACTGGCCTTCTGATAATCCATCCTTTCCTTTCCTCAATCCCATCTGTACCCGGTATGCCTGCTGTCCTCAGTATTTCCTCATTGTGAAGGTTAATCTTTGTGCTTACTACCTGGGTCTAATCTGCTTGTATGTGTCTATTGAAACACTCTTGGATTATTTCCCAGCTGATTGGGTCCCTGTGGGAGAACTGAGTGAGGAAAATGCATTGCTCAGTGTATCCGTAACATACCTGCACAGTGGATAAGTTAAACTATTTAAAGTTAAACCATACAACCCAAACTTCCGTTTGCATAAAATGGCAAAATCTTAGAGCAGTTCCAACAATGGATTACAGTTGTTTTTCTGTGTTTATTTTTGCAAGATCTGGAGATGGTAAAAATTATATACATCTAGGTTATCTGAGTTTTTGACATTAATAATGGTGTTGTCAAAGCAGCAGACTAATTTCTAAATTTTTCTGTATTTTGAAATGTAACTTAAAGTGTTAATTAGTGGTTGCTACTCTTTGTGTATACTCACACAGTTGGCGTGTGTTAAGGAAAACCCGGTAATTCATACTACTTCCCATTACATGCAAAAACAACAGAATGTGTGAGAGCCTTACGAAATACAAAATACACATTTTGTAAACAAACATCTTTTCTGAAGTCCTGAAAATGCTACGTTCATGTTCACCAGAACTTTAGCACACCTTAT
>VWZL01001298.1:556345-598845 GCA_013396915.1 Stercorarius parasiticus | reverse complement strand
CAGTTGTTACAATGTCACTCACCTGTTTTTTCACTTGCAGATCAGTAGGAAGCTTTGGTTAATAAAACACATAATGGTAAATGTAGGTCTGGTCTACGCATGAAGTTGTGTAAGACTAGTTAGACACATGGCCCTCAGAACTTTTATAATCATTAGCTCAAATGCTTCCACCTTTGTTGACAGCTGCCAGCCTGCCGGTATTAATATGTAAAACACTGCAAAATTAGTGTTGAGAGTGGCTTGCAGGCCATTATCACAACCTTCTTTGAGAACCACACTTTGGAAACCACTGAACTAAAGGGATTGTGCCATAAAATGGCTACAAAATTTCGGTGTGGATACTGTGCCTGTTCTAAACCCGTGCAATGCAGGCTTGTCTGTTGTCCTCGTAAGCCTGAATGTGTGAGCTAAACCACTGTTACCTTTAAACTAACACAAGAGGATTTGTGCTTACCTTTCACCATTTTAGCTAAATCAATTTATGTTAAAGCTTGAGGGCATTTCTTCCTAGTGCTCATTCAATTTCTGCTTTGTAGGCTACAGTGCCTCCAGGTAGTTGTTTAATGTTAGTCAGGGTGTTAATTATGACAGTGAACTGTCTTTGGATTAAGGAGAGGAATGAATTACAGCCAGAATGCCCAGCCACGTGACTGAACACTTTGAGATGTCCTAATGCGGTAATGCGGGGACAGACTGCAAGTGAACTGGGTTCACTCGCCATATATATAGGGAAGCAACTGTCTTAATAAAAAAAATAAAAAGAAAAAAGAAAATCATATAAAGCTTTTAGATTCAAATTACACCCAGAGGTTTAGCCAACTTTCAGATTTTTTTTCGTAATATGTAACGGTGATAATTATTTTTCGAAGGCAAGGTGAGTGTTATGGATTCTCCCGAGTCAGCATCAAGGTTCAGTGGTTCTTGTCTCATTTAGTCTTGGGAGACCAAATACACACACTAAAAGTACAAGGAAAAGACTTCTGATAGCTTCCTACAGCTATAAAAGGTAACACATACACCACCTCCAGTTTTGCACGCTAGTTAGTATAACAAGGTCTGTTTGTTTGATTAGGCATCTGTGTTACCACCATCTACAAGCAAAGTAAATAGATTTCCTCCTTCAGCAAGGCAAGAAATGGAGATCAAATGAATTTGCCTTCTTAAGACTGCTGTTTGGCCAGTGAAGCTATAATTTTCTTCCTTAAATCAGTTACTTCAAGCTACAATAAAGGAAAACAATTAATCTGGATGGGCTCAGGAATGCAATTTAGAGGTAAAAGACTCCCTTTAATTTGTTTTTTAACCACATAGGCTGCTTTCTTCATGCGTAGTTAACATATCTCTATATGGTACAATGCAGGGATGTGTAGTAATTCATTAGGAGTGCAGGCCAGTATAGTAATTCTGAACTACTAGATCAGGTATTGGAAGCAATGCAGCTTCCGTACTACATTGTATGCTCTACATCCAGCTGCTTAATCCCACTGTAACAGGACATATTAGTCTAGGAAAATTGCTGTACAAAAGCAAGTGTAATCATTTCAAGATCAGAATGAGTTTTGTTCAGAGCTTTCTTGGGTGTTTGTTTTTTCCAAAAACTGTCTGTGAAAGATAGGCAGGCACTGAATTCAAGGGAAAAATTAGGTGCCCTGATACACTAACTTGTTTGACATCTATTCTTGAAGCCACTCAGCATTTGCAGGTTTGCCCTGAGTCTGTCTAAAGCTCTGTGCTTCTGTTACTGCCTATCAAGTGCCTGCTTCTTCCTAGTGGCTTCACAAGCCCCTGAAGGGAGTGTTGAAATGTTGAGATCGATGTGGTTCTTGCTTTGTAATCAATTAAGAGTAATCAACAAGTTAAAATACAAATGCCATAATTTGCTTGTTAGAATCTTCACAGAATCAGAAGAATCAGGGTTAGTAATCTTCAGATAAACTTGGTGATCATGCAAGTAACAAATGAAAATCTCTGGAGTCTCTCTGCTGCTATTCAAGTGACCCAACAATGCATGAATGCGTCCCCTGACTCTTTCCCTTCTACATCATAACCCTGTAAAAGAGAGGACAGATACAGTGGGAGAGGAGAGAAGGATTACTTTCATTCTCCTGGCCATTCAATTGTTTATTGTTCCTTGTAGTAAATGGTTTATACTTATTCCTTCTGTGAAGTGTGGTGAAAATTTAGGCAGTGAAAATTCTAGCATATGTTCCTAGTAAGAGATTGAGAGAATAAACAGCACTTGTGGGAAAAAAAAAAAAAGTAGATTTGCTTCTAGATTGTAGAATAGAATGAAACCTGGGTTCTTTAATCTTATCATGATGTTGTTGACCTCTGTGCAAGTTGTAGTAATGTGAAGCCTTGTCCATTAGGTACGTGCAGGCTAAGAGCATGAAATTAGTTCACAGAGCACTGAAGAGCCAGCTCTTTCTCTCTATCTAGTTTGGCCAACTGTTGCAGTTACAGTGACTTTGGAGGCTGTTGTCTCTCCACAGAGCTGTGTAAATTCTCAGTGGTTTTATTTAAGAGGAAATGCTGGAGTGATTCGCACCTCGCTAATAACCCCAAAAAGCAGAGGAGGACTGAATGGGGAAGATACATACTGGTTTTTGCTGGCTGTCTGATTCTTCTGCTGCAAAGTTCACAACAGTAGTGGCTGCAGTTATCACAAGGCAAGCAGAATTTAGTTCAAATAGGCCTTAAAGAAGTAGCAGACTATCATTACGAAAAATGGAGAGATATTAGGTCAGAGAAGTTATTTAAGGCTTTCCTCACACCATTTATGCAACATCTAAAGTGGCAATTAAACACATGAAGGCAGTAGAGAGGTTAATTGAAAAATACATGGAAAAGCGTAATGATCTGATTAGCAAAGAAGCTATGTAGTTCTGAAGTGTGTTGGCAAGTAGAGACCTGGCTTTGGAATCACCTTCACCTGATCAGGTCACTTCTAGCTGTGTTATTTCATGTTGTTTTATTTAATCTACTCTTTGTAGTGCAATAGGCACATTGAAAATATTGTTCACAGCCGTTATTTCCTTCTGCAATTTCTAAAATCTAACATAACAATATCATAGAGCCATTTCTGTATTTTACTGTACGTGAGAACACTGTTTCACTAACAACAGATTTAAAGCACATGATGAAACAAAAAAGGTTTTTTTAAACTTGTTAGACTGTATTTTATGTATATGCTAGAGTGAATGCTTGGGGAGGGGTCACAGGACATGTAAAATCACTATGCTATCTATGGGGAATAAACTTGCACTGGCAAATTGGACTGGCAGAGTTTTAGAACTGTGTTCACCCATCAGTAGGCTGTACAGAAATACTGTTTCTGTTTACAAGATCTTTCAGGCATCTATCTGATCTGCAGAGAAATTACTACATTATCCATTTAATATTGTCATGACTCACCAATACAGTTATAGTTGTGTATTTGCAACCCTGATGAATTTTTAGGTGATGATATATTGAAGATAACACTTCCCACTTTTTAGATTTGTGGACAATGCCTTTATACAGATGCAGTTTAGTTTTTACAAGACTTAGTAGAATAGATTATGTTTGAGGTACAGTCTGGTAGTCCTGTAATAAGAAGGGTTGTTTCTTGTTTTTATAAACCTAGCTGTTTAAGAAGTATTCATATAATAATGCATGTTTGGGGGGGGTGGGAGGGTGGCTATTGCGTGGATTCAAACTTAGTCTTATGACATGTTTGTGAGTGAGTCCCTATTCAGGAGATTGTGTCACAGTTATAAGTTATTTTCTGTAGATTTTATTGAGCACTGACAGTTGTGCAGAGCTGTGCTACCATCCTCTGAAGTTATGCTGCCATAATTGATGACTCAAATCTAAATTGCTGCGCATTTTCCTGATTTAAGATACTAGATGCTAGTTTGCTCTTGTAATACCTAGTCATTGGAAAGAAATGGAGTAACCTTCAGGTCAGCCTCCCATTTCTAGGTGATTGATCCTTAGATGAGGAAACAATGAAATTATTAGACAGTGAAATATGCAAATGGAGTTACTGGATTTACAGTATCTAAGAAGAGTGCGTATCTGTCTGAAGGGAAATGGGCTGCTAGAGTCCATGGCAGTGTAGGTCTGAGGCAGAAAACAATGAAAGAACATCTAAGATTTAGGCTAAAGCTTGTGGTATGGAGGTGATGCTTTAAGTAGGCAGCATGACAAACTTAGGACAATCCTGCCCCCATGTTTAATATTATAAATCTGTATCCTATTCTTCTCATTTTGTATATGCAAATCTTCACTGTCTCTTTATCTTAATAGTATCTTGCCATATCTCTGAACCAGAGAGAGGCAATGGTTTTCATTTTGCCTCAGTTTGAAAATAATTGGAGGACGTGATCACCTTTATGAAAGATAGACTCATTTTTGCATGCTAGTTAACTATAGAGAAATGGTAGCCATTGACTGTGATGACAGATGGTGGCCATTTTGCACAGGGAGTAACCTAAGAGCTGACACCTTTTTGCACGACTAGCAGAAAAGCGTATCTAAGTAAATGTAGTTACGATAAAAAAACATCATACAGGCTTCTTATAAACATGATTATATAGAGTTCTCTGTTAAATTTTAGCTCCAACTAAGGTGTGGTCTGGGTTCTTATTAGGAATGTGGGAAGTAAACTGCTCCTGCTGACAGTAGGGTGTTTCGCAATGTCAGGGGTATGATTTCTTGACATCTTCTCTAGCTGTTCCTGTGCCTCCATAGAGGAATCTCTGGATACGGAGATAGGGAATAGTGGAAGACAGTAGGCATTTGTGTGAGTACTTGGAAGCAGGTAATGGCTTACTTCTGCAGTGGAATGAACCAGTATTTGAGGAGGGACAGGCTGGATATCCTAACCTGAAGCCTTCCTCCTCCTTAGGTCCTCCCTATTCTGTTTTCTTGTTCATTCTCCCACCTCACTTTAATAGTCTTGCATCTCCTTTGGAGTGGTGTCCCTCCAACTTGTGCAGTACTTATCCTATGTGTATATGCATGCATATTTATAAGAGATTGTGTGTATATAGGAAAATAAGTGCCTGTGGCAATGATAGTGTGTTTGCATATGTACATGTACACACATATGTATATATTTCAGAAATAACCAAGAATTACAAGTGGATAATACTAATTCAGACTAAAAACCTGTACTGAAGTATCTGCAACATCTTTTTTTATTTTAAATATTGCCTGCCAAATGATAATTGCTTCATAGTCTATATTATTTATCACTGCCTGAAAACCTGGTATAATCTACAGAGTCATTATAATGAAGAAATGAAGGTTAACACAAACTACGTTGACTCTTACTGTAAAAAAAAGTAAGTAGGTATCTAAGTTTAAGTTAATTCCTGACATAATTCAGCTGTAGCTAGTGTAGCTATACTAAATATGAATTTTTGTCCCCTTTGATATTATGATCCTGGTTTTACTAGTCACTAATGGAAGATTAGGTACAACTTGATTTTTGGTTCATGATGTACATGAAAATCTGTCCTATGTATTGGACCTGGGAAAATAGTAACTATACAGCAGCGCACAGCAATGCAATGATGTTTCTGTTGCTAAATTTAATTTTCCTTTTCACCCTGATTTTCCCATTTAATGCTTTGATGTGAGAAGGATACTCCCTGGAACAGCAGGACAAAATATTCTGAGGCCCCCCTTAGTTTTAATCTTTGAAAATTCTCTAGCAAGCTAAAGTTATAATTATACACTACATTTTAATACAGGATTTACATGTTTATGGTAGTAATACAGTATAATTGTATCACATCTAGTTGATACTGTCTAGTTGACAGTATAACATCTAGTTGAGTGACAAAATTGCCAGTGCTTTATATTCTTAGTGATATTTTTACTTGTTTGCTTTTTGGTACCCAAGTGTCATGGGCCAAAAAAAAAATCAGTCTTAATTTGCAGAATTTTACTTATTTTGGTTTATTGCCAATTATCATTAGATTTTAACTACTGACTCTGATATGGAGAACTAAACACAAACATTTTAAAAAAACACTTAAGAGAAATGTACCTCGGCTTCCCTCCGGCCATGCCTGCTCCCCCCTCGCTGGTCTCCAGTCCCCCCACCCCACACCGCTGTCAGTCCCTTGGGTAAGACGATGCTGGGACAAGAGGCTGAGGCCGGTGTGGAGTGGTGACTTTGCTTTTGCTGTTCCTTGCCTCTTACTCAGGGGCTTAGACGTGGGATCCTCCATGGGCTGCCATCCCCTCAGAGCTGTCCCTCCTCCTGTGTCTCCCCTCTGTTCCTGCTTGGACATCTCTTTGCTCCAGCTCTATTTGGGTGTCTCTTGCTGGGTGTCTCTTTGCCCTGCCCCTGCTCAGGAACCTCTTTTCTCCATCCATGCTCAGGTGCCTCTTTGCTCCTGCCCTGTTCAAGTGTCTCCTCTTTTTCTTCAGTGTCTCTCTTTCCCATAGTCTTTTCCATAGTGCCACTAAGACTGTACAAACATCTTTCATGTATTCATATTTTCTGTGTTCTTTTGTGAAAGAATAATAATGGAACCCATTTTTAAATCAGTCCTCGTCTTATCCCCTTTAACTGCCAAGTCTTTGCATTTTTCCCCTTTTTCTTTGTAAAAACTTGTGTGTTTGTCTCTCTGCCTTTCTGTGTCCCCTTTTTTGTTATTCAGTAGAACTTGATACATACCAAACATAAAAGAATTGTTTTAAAAATAGTTAAATGTTTTTCCTCCTGTCAGAAGATGTAAATGTACTCAGTCTTTTGAATGTAGAGATTGTGCCTTCCTTTCATGTGAAATCCCAGTGAAGCAAAGGAATGTTTTCATTTTGTCTTCTCCACTCAATCACCTAATTTGAGGTTTATCAGAATATGTTGGTACTGAAACCGCTAAGAAGTAACATTAGTAACTGAACTGTGCTGTGCCTCTTGTCTGTGCTCCTGTCCTCTAACTTTGTTCTCCTTTGTTGTTACACTGTTTACTGAGTCTTCCACTGTTTTATATCCATTTCCTCTTATCTCTTTTGTCCGCTTCACTTTCTTCCATTATTGTCTTTCTTTGCATTGATTCCTCCCTTGCTTCCTTAGGAGCCTAGTTTTGCCTTGTGAACCCCTCTGCCTCCTGTAGACTACTAGCTGCTTTTCTCATCTCAGCAAAATGAGAAATGTGGTGCTTCCAAGTGTGGCAGCCTTCTGATGGTGCCAACTCAGAGGGACCTGTTGGGACTGGCAAAGTGAACAGAGCTTATATCATCACCTCCATTTCCCTTAAAGAAGTGGGAACTGGAACTTGCGATAGCTTGCTTTCCCAGAACTTCCCTAGAGATGTCATTATAGCCTTCTGGTGGGATTCATAGGAAATTTCTGAGCAACCCTCATATGTACAGCTCATGACTTGCTGTTTGGACAGATGTGTCCTGAATAACTTCTTCTGTCTTTCAATAGATCTGTTTTTGTACCAAACCTTTTTCCTAATGCCATCTTCTGTATATTTTGTCACTGCATCTTTGTGAATGTACTTTTGAAATGTAAATTAAGCTGATCTTGAAAACACACTCATCGATCAATATAACATTTTAAAATTGTTATGTTAATACTAAAGTAATGCTAGACATCTTTAAAATATGGCTAAACTGACTCCAGTGTGTGGACTCTGGAACCTCAGTGGTTGCTTTTTCTCCAAAAAAATGGCAGCAGTTACACTCACTTTCCCTTTTTAGGTAGCTATAGTTTTGTTCTCTTTACCACCTGAATGCTGAAGTTATTCTTTCCTACTGAGTGGTTTTGTAAATTACATTTACTAAAATCTGTATATATGTGCTTCTTTAAGTCCATTCACTTGTTAATTTAGTTATCCTTTGAGAAACTTGACTAAATTTCGTACTTGAGGGGTTTCCAATGAATATGCTTTTGTACGAAATTAGAGTCTTGTCTTTTTTGCTATATAATCCCTTGTATCTGGATATCCCATTCTACTGCAGATGGAGTTGAAATTTTGTCTGTTACTAAAATTAATCACAGGATAGGCTACTTGCAGTTGACTGATCTGTGGCTGATCAATATGAAACACCAAATAAGAGGCAGAGGGAGTGATGACTTCTCAGTCCATACTGCACCAGATGATTCCAATGTGAAACAGTATATTAATTTACATTTGTCCTTACCAACTTGTAGTAAGCTGTAAAAACAGCATGTTGCTACTTAATTGATCTGGGAGGCCAGTATTAGCCTCATGTTTCCCAATATTTTCTTCACAGTTCCTGAAGAGAATTATGCCTGTGAAGGAGGTGTTTAATCCTGCCATCAACCTTGCATCATCCTGTATCTAAGCATCTGTTTTATACTTTAATGCGTTCATTTTATCCTTTACTGTCTTCTTTCCTTTTATGTATTTGTAGAAAGCCTTATTATTCTTCACTATATTGCTTGCTGTCCCCTCTGATACTCTGCTTTTCTCCTGTGTAATTTTCTTTTTTTACTCAGTCTAGCTCCCAACATGTATTTTTCCTTTAAATCATTTCTTCTTGATGGTTTTAGTTGCATCTACACCGCATTTTTCATCAATATTTCTTCTGTTGCCTCTTTACTTTTGCCATTTAGTCATCTTGGGATTTTTGTCTCCTTAAAAAGGATGCTGTTCCATTAGACATTTGTTAGTACATCTTTGAAACAAGTCAATTCTTTTTTCATGCATTGTTCCTTTAAAGTTAATTCTTGACTTCGGTCACCTACTATTTCTTTTGTCCTTAGAAACTTGTCATTTTAAAATTTCTCACTGGTTTATTACCCTTTGCATCCTCCTTCTCTTGAATTATGGTATAAGAATCGAATGTATTCTGTAGAGTTATGTTTTCTTCCTTAATTTCTGGGGCAACTGGGCAATGCAAGGGCAATCCTGTAGTCTGAGTAAGTTCAGTGCAAATATGGGAGGAGTGGAGACTAACAGAGGACGCTTGTCTGCCTTCCGATTCTTGGTCTGTCCTGGACCATTTTGGCTTTTAGTGTGATGTGAAGGGTTAGTTTATGCTGGCCTCTAGCCGTCCATGACAACACTTACATTTCCTGAACCACCCCTCCCATGCTTGAGGCTTTGAAGAGCACGGTGCAGTGGTACCATGAGCTAATTCCGCAATAGTTGTGGAAATTCCTTTTATGCAGAGGGAATTTCCAGTGATCCAGTTAAACTGATTTTATGTCTTTTAAGCTGGAGTGATGCTTACTTAATTTAGAGTTGATTTTCGTTTACATTTTCTACACTGCCTACTATACTGGGACTGTGATTGAGGACTTTAAATGCTGCAGTAGTATAAATGGAAACGGGATCATGACAAGACATACGATTTGGGCAAGCAACTTTGATTTGTCAGATATTTTTTATTTGAGTTTACTGATGGGCAGCTCAGGAGAAAACTGTCACCTAAATGGCATTATGCTAAAACTAAGTTCTCCTGTTTTGTTATGCCTTCCAGATGAATTAAACTCATCCTTGATGTTTCTCTACTGAAGTCAACAGAGTTGGTGTATTACCATCTTTTTCAGAAAAGAAAAAATACTACTGTAGGGAAAGTGGGGTTTTTTTCTTCAGTGAAATACAGTATTTTCCTCTGAAAACATTATCTTAATATTTAGAATGTTGATAATGCAACATAATCTTATTTCATTTGCAAATTGCATTACCATAAGATATTCTTGTGTATATCTGTACCTAAATGTGTGTTATGTTGTAGTTTATCCTGTGAAATGATCTACTCTAGGATTCTGAAAAAGCAACTGTAAATTTAAGATTCAGTTCACATGTAATATTCTAGATGTTATGTCCATAATCCACTATATACAGTACTTACAGTTCTATAAAACAATTATACCATGCAGTACAGCTCCTTTTGCATTGTACAGACTAATAGCAAATTTGATCTACTAAATTCTTCAAATAGCATTGACTAATACAACAGTCTGTGTAATCAGTACTTACTATAGCTACACAGATCTGAACTTGGTCTGTCACTCCAGTGCATCTCTTTGTGCTTTGCAGATTGTGGTCCCTTCAAAGCTTCATAGTCAATTCAGTGTAGGGCTAATTTCTCTTAAAAACACAGATCTTACCGTAAATCTTACTCCTCATCTAAGAGCAGCGTGAAGCTCATATAGTTGATATTTCATCATTTGAAAGACAGGTCAGCAAGAATTTCGTTTACAATGTATGTGTGTTTGTTTTGATAGAGAGCAGAGGCTCAACGTAAGTGCCACTTTTTGATTTAAGGAAGACTCTAAGGGTGACCTGACTGTTCAATGAAAAGAATATGTCCTATGTCAGGGCTGAAAGATCTGGATCAATTACTGTGTTTTACTAGCCATGCAGAAGTAGATGGAGCTTTTTAGTCAATCACTGGTATTATTCTTCCTGCATCATAATATTTGAATTTGATGTTGCTTTTGGGGGACACTAAGGTCAAATTATACCCATAACTTCTGCCTGCCTGAGACTTTGTGGTGCCACATTCTCTGTTCAGATCTTTCACATGCCTCTGGTGGTCTTTTTGTTCCTTGGTAAGCAATACTCATGAACAGTGGGTACTACTTGAAAAGAATTTTGATATCATTATTACTTTTAGACAACTTATCCAGAGTAGCGGTCAGAACATTTGAGGTTTAAATGTTTTACTGGACAGAAAAGGGACTTTTCTCTCATGCATCACATGAATGAAAGATATATCTTAGAAAGCCAGCTCCTTTCCTCCCAGTTGTCCGGGTCAGAAGAGCTTGCTTCTGGAAGCATAGAAATTCAGCCATCCGGATCAGGAGGTTTTTTTACTACATTAAGAAACTTGGAGACAGGTTTCATGCTACAGAAACACCTTCACCAGTGGCTAGCTGAAAGTATTACATGCCTTCTCATTCTGTTTAAAAATCCTTATGTACCTCATGAAGCTGTTGTTTTCAGACGCAAGGAAGTTATTCTCAGAATCATAGACTGGTTGACGTTGGAAGGGACCTGTGGATGTCATCTTGTCCAACCCTCTGCTCAACTAGGGCCACCTAGAGTAGATTGCCCAGGACCATGCCCAGGACTATTCTTGAAATTGCCATTGCATTTGCTAAACGGAGGGAAGTATCCCATTCTAGAGTCATTTTATTCAGATAATCTTTGTCATTATCATTCAGCAGATAAAGGATTAAAAAAAAGTCCTAGTCAGCATATGGTTCTGTGAAAGAAAAATCCAAATATTATACAAGAGTTAGCCCAGCTCTGCATTACATGAATTAAGCTGTGTTAGGAGGGCGAAAATAACCATTTGGAACGAAGAAGCTTAACTTTCCAGCTGCCTTAGGGTTCTTACAACTCTCTGTAGTAGTGAGGCTTCAGCCTTTTATAACAGTGCAACTCTCTGTTGTGGTATTCCATGTCAAGATAGCCTCACAGCTGACGGATATCTTGCAGTACCAAGTTGTTTTCAAACTAAGAATGTCTCTTAATGATATGGGAGTTGGTCTGGTTCAACAAGTTTCACAGCATTGCCTTTCAAATCCATTACTACTTTCTGTCTCTCTGTCAAAATCTATTTTCTACTTGCCATCACTTCACCAAGACTGCTTTCTGAGCAATCAATGCAGGAATCTTTTTTTTTTTGTAACTATGATGATAAAATGTTTCCTTAGAAGTTTGAAATTTTTAAATTTCTTTAATTTTTTACATTTTAATTTTTACATTTTTTTGTTTCAATTTTTCTTCTTATGCATGAAGAAATTGTTCCAGATTGGTCTTACACAAAACCTTTGTCCTGTAGCATAGTCTGGCTTTGTAGAAAATATTCAAGATGCTTTTCTTACTGGTTTGTCTATACCTAAAAGTTTATTTGGTTTAGTGAAGTGTGAAACAGGATTAGTCATCTATTTTACATAAGTTAATAACATTTGGTATTATAGAAGTAAGAATTCCTGATTGACTCCCTGTTTCTGGAGCAAGTATCTTCATAGAAAGAACTGAATCATTCAAGAACAGTTTTTCTGCAATTGCTGTCCTCGAATTTTTATTCCCAAATAGCTGAATGTGTAGACAAGCTCTCAGTTAAAACGTCGGTCTTTGTGCTGTTACCCATTCTCCTAAAGTGTTTATGTGTCTGGGGGTCATAACTTATATGGGCTAGATAGCTGAGCTGGTGAAGTACATAAGACATCTGTTAAATCAGATGGAAAGAAAATAAAACTATTCTCAATGGCAGCGGCCTGGGCAAAAAGGTCCACTGCTCTGTAAAGGAGACACCTGCTCTTTAAAAGAGTGCTTTATCAAGCACTACAGCATAGACTTCTTGTTCAGTGCTGATGGATGCTTTATAGAAATACACTGCATATGTTGAAAAAGTGTATTCCTTTTATTTCTTTTTCCTGAGGAAGGGGAAGTGCCCCCTTTTCTTCTTACAGCAACTTTAAAAATAAAGCGAACACCATTCTCCATTTGTGTTAATGGCTGAGGGTTGCTTCACATCCATCACAAGATGCAGAGACATGACTGAGCAACAAATCATTCCTTCTTATCTCTGAGCCTCATTGTAGGTAATATAACCTGGCCTGGAACCTGAATGTGAACTAATATGTGCATTTTTTTGTCTTGGAGTAAAACAGCAATAAGTAATGGAATATGGTAAAATTCCATGAGGTCAGAGTAAAAATCCTCCTTCTGTTGTCCAGAGGATGCATTTCATAAGGTTTTGTGTATGTTGCAAAGTGTAGCCTTTTCCTAGGTTTTTGAGAAGAGGAGAAGTTGAGCCTTAGATGGTGAAACGTATTTTATTTTAATATTTTTAAGTTATAAATTAATTTGATTATGTTATCCTCCAGTTTCTCGAAGGAACAGGTAGTAGCCAATGTAAATCAGACTGGCTCCACTGAAATCAGAAGAACTGCATTTATTTACAAAATCTAAGAAGCTGTCTAAAATATGTCTTGAATTTATTCTTGTTTAATGTTTGACCCCGCTTTGTAAAAAGGCTTACAACCTTATATTCTGGCTCGGACTCTGGTTCAGTTTGTGTAGTTCTGCTATTTGTAAAACTATCAGAATTTATTTAGGTGTGAAAAGCAAGGTACGGATTTGAACTGCATAGAATTTACAATCTGTTATCTTAGAAAGCATCAGTTCAGAAAATTTCATTCCCTGTCTCTGGAGATGTGTATTTCTGTCCTGGTAGGTCTCACAGCATCGGATTTTTTGAAATGGGTATTGGTCCCTTCATTTAAGAAAAATTCCAATTTTTTATTAAATACAATAATATTTAATAATATTTAATAATATTTAAAAATATTTTAAAAATGCAATTAAGATAATTCTATGATAACTACTATCTTCTGTATTTTGATCTGTATATATACTAAGCAAATACACTGGAAAGAAGGACACAGACAAGCTATGCTAGATGAAGACCAGTATCTGCCTTTTAAGATTACTTGGTTAGAAAAACTCTGGATACCAAAGATGAGACCTTCAATAAGACTTTGGCTAACTTCAGGAAGCAATACTTGAAATCTGTGAGATTTTACCATGAGGACAGCAGCAGCAATGCCGCTCAAGAGTCCCATCAGCTGATTTGCAAACCGCTGTCTATTATGACTTTAAAGTATATATGGACACAGTTTGATGTGAATTTTTCAGACATTCTTGTACCCAAAAGCCAGTTATACTTCATTTTCACTAATGAAATCTTTGCTTAATAATTTCTATTTGAAACATTCATAATTTTAACATGTTGATTGCTTTGGTTGTATGATTGCTTTGTGGGAAAGGAGGAGGTTTTACAATTATGTTTGTGTTTGGATTTAATTTGTATGGTAAGCTAAGTATGAGATTTATGGAGGGCAATGTGCAGAATGTTTTATTTACTCTTCCGAAGACTATGAGTACACACAACATCTGAATTTGATCTTTGGAAACCAAGTTCAGAAAATATGGCATAATTTGATGCTAATTGTCTCCCTTAATTGCACCTTCCATCTGCTTATTTGCTAGTTTTATACTTAAGTCATTACAGTATTTATTACTTGATTTCTGATTGTATTTCGCTTTCCAGTGGTGTACTTACTACATGTAATATCTTTGTTTTCTTTTACTGACGTATTGTCGGTGTCCTATTCTTGTGAAAACTTACACATTTTAATTTTGTTGAGTTGTAGTTTGCCAAAAAAACTGTATTTTGTTCTGTGTGTGAGAATACATAGGAAAGACAAAATAATTTAGCATTTCCATGTGGACACGATATGACCTATTCACTAAGTCTGTTGATTTTTTTTTCCCCTGCAGTGCCAAAGTGCCACCTCAGAGCTAGAAGTTGTAAGATGCCATAACAGACAGGTTCTGTCGGTTCATAAAAAGTGCTTTTCACCATCAATTGTAATAAAAGAAAGATGTGATGTGCCAGCCATATCAGATACATGCTTTATTTCTAAGAATTACAGCTCTGGACAGATGTCTTCTACCTCTGGCTCTGTGTGCAGAAGAGGTTACTTGTTATTCCCCCACCACGTTGCTGGTAGAAAAATTTGTATCAATGCTGTCACATTTAGTTCAAGCTAAATTATCCAGGTTTAAGTTAATTTGGCTGTTGGTGGTGGAGGGGAGTTGCTTTTATTTGTCTGTTGTGAATGAAAAATGGCTTTAGCAGCTATTCAGGGAGCAGGGTAACCTCCCTTATGGAGCTGGTGATACAGCTCCGGAAGAGGACATCAGTGTATCACCTAAGATTACTTTCCTTCCTGCTACACATGAGGAAATCTGTTGGAAACTGGAAAATTGTGTCTAAATTCTGTGATTAAATAAGACATATCTGAAGAACTTCTATTTAACTAGGTATGATAATTAGAGAGGAAGTTAAGTGGTGTTTTACATGGGACCCTTCTATTCTCAGTTACCTTAGAGACAAAGTTTTAGTGCTCATGGCTGAAGACCAAATGGTAGTCCCTTTCCTTGCTTTGGTGGGGGGAAGAGGAAGGGAGGAAGGGAGGAGGGAAAACACTGGAGTTTGTCCATAAAATTTTGCATATTGGTGTTGTATCTTCATTTATGTGCATTTTTTAAATGTAAAGTGAAACATGTCTCAGGTCACACAGACCTAGTTGAGATGGTGTAATAAAACCACTCTGCTACAGGTCCTTGAAGCCCCCATTGTCTGCTGTGGAGTAGAGCAGTATTTCACGACTAGCCTCTGGAGTGGAAGGCATACCTCTCTTCCAGATGGAATTGCAGCATATGAGTTAGAGGACTTCAGTCTAGGGAGACTGGCTTTGCAATCCTAATATGCCCAGTCTTCATGAGGACGTGAGGTTTGTCTGGAGTTGCCAAACTGAAAAGCTGCATGAGAGTGCAGCTTAGCTCTTTTGTAATAACCTGGTCAGCTCTGGCACTCTGAGTGTTTTCACTTATAAATGCAACCTACAAGAGTTTATCTATGAGACATGCCTGCTTGCCAGGTGAGCAGAATAATTGGTGAACGTACCAGTATGAAAAAATGCGGCATGAGAGAAGGGCATGTGTTCCTGAGGTGAAGATGGCACAACACTGGAAAAACATGTTTATACATGGAAAATATAGACAGAAAGCTTAGAAAGATTTAATTACAATCCATAGAAGATACATAATGCATGTAGAAAATTTCATCAGTGTAACAAAATGGGTTGTTTGCTAATTCTGAAAATATTTATCCCATGCCTATAATGTATGTAATGTAATATATCTGTTGGACAAATTTGCCTTTCAGATAGCGTTCACATTTCAAAGTGACTTGAGTGTACTTGAGGAAAGAATTCAGCCCACAATATTATTCTTTTTCAATTTCATAAACTTCTTTTATAGATTAATCTGGTGACTCAGGTGAGGAGAATGAATGGGTAATTACACGTTGGGGTGTTGCTTTTAGAACAGCTCTACTTCTTCTACCTGTTGCATTGTTCAATCATTTTACACATAATACCGTTTTTCATAAAGTTATCAACAGTAGCTAGTGATATGTATCACACTTCTGTATTACTTAGCAGAAAATTATTTTAAATAGCCTCTTCATTTGTTCAGTGGCACACACTTTCTTGATGTGTTTTAATCCTTGTATCTCAGTTTCCTAGCTACAAAATAGGGTGGGTAAGGCTTTTTTTTCCCCCTGCTTCCTGTGCCTCATCTGTCTATACAGGTTGCCCTTGGCAAGAAGAGTTCCTTTTGTTCTTTGACCAAAACCAAGAGAAACATCAGGGTTTCTTCCTTGAGATTTCTAGGCACCTGCCACTTCCTCTGAAAGCATGTACAGTCTCCCAGTTCTTACTTGGTGGAGAGTTTTCTGTATCACCTATGCTTTAGCTTCACCTTTAGCATAAAAAAAAAAAGTTTTTCTCCCTCATAGGTTCCCCCCTGCCTTTCTGTGTTCAACTGGTAACACAGGTTTATCCTGAACTAAATCAAGCATAAGGTGCATAGTTTTTGGTCAGTGTTAGTAAACTAATAGGCTGGTCTTTCATATACCTTTCATAAAGGTACCTTTTATGCCCTTCAGAAAGCATCTTTCATATGCTTTCTGTCACTTGTGCATGGGGCTTGGGGCCTTCAACTGGAAGTGGCAGGTAAATTATTCTTAGGAGAATATAAGGGTAAGACCACAAAACAAGTTAAAATGTAAAAAGGCTTCTGGTGGATAGCCTGTTTGACATGAGGTTCATGAAAGGTGAGAATAAAGCACATTAATTAGTGGCTAATAAGTAAACCACTGCCCTGATAGATAGGAACTCTGAGACTGCATCAAACTGCCCTCACAAAATTTCTTACATAGCATCTGATTTACAGGCTGTACACAGTAACAAAGTATTTCTGTAATTACCGTTGAGAAAAGTCCCTTTTTCTTTGCTGCTCTCACTGAGAGTAGTAATTCATAATCTTTTAGGAAGACTTGTTTTTGTTTTGTTATTCACAGCAAAATTTTTTACACTTTGATGGCATGACATGTGTGGTCCTTTTCTGCGGTCAGCAATTAAGAGATGGTCTCAACTGTGCAAAAAGGCTTTGTGACATGTGGAACATGTGCCTGAAATGTTCCCATGTGATCCAGGGGCTTGGTTACGCTCTGATCGGGTGAAAAAAACATGGCTTTTGTTAGAATGACAGGCAGGCAGCAGAAGCAAAGTTTAACCCAAATCCTTTTGTAGATATTGGAAAGTCATAAGCCTTGAGATGACACTGGCACATTCAACATGCTGTGTGATCTGGGACTCTGTTGCTTGTATCGCTGTGTGAATGTGTGTACAGTGTAAACATTTTATGAAGTGCAGTTTCTGATCCATCGGTCTGTCTGGGCAAGAATGTCCCTTGATACTAAAAAGAACAGCAATCAGGACAGAATTGGTCAATGCGGCATGTCTAATGGTGGGAAGATATTTGAAGGACTCACTATAGACACAATAGGCTCTCTAAATAGCCTCTTTGCACCCGGAGTCTTATTGCAAACAGGTTCATTAAGGAGAGACATTCTGACACACAGCATCACAGTAATGAAAGTAGCTCTGTTTTTCTAATATTGTGTCTTGCCACTTCAGTTATGCTGCTGGTACAAGATTTCCCTTGTGTTGTTGTATATTTCTCTAGAAAAAGAATCAGTCTTCATAGAATATACAATTATTTTGTACAGGAATATATAACTCATACCTAAGAATCTGTCCTTCCTGTTTATGTGCACTAGTGCAAAAATAATTGGCAATCACATCTTCAAAACCAAAAATGCTTTCACCTTTGATTTGAAAGGCTTATATATGTTAAAATGGTTATAACACAAAAAATGTATATATACAGTTGTAATATAATTTCATAAATATACAAAGTCAGATAAAATATTGTTCATGACCAAATATAAAATGAATATTAGTCAATTTTTTCCCATGAGGCACCTTGGTTTGTTTTGCTTCTTTTCCCTTCTTTAGGCACTGAAGTATAAGTTCATAGAGAAGAAAATCAAAAGGTTATAGTCTATCCTACTTTACATATAACTGGTGTGTGACTTAAGCTGTTGGATTGGCTTAATGTATACTTTGAACATTATGACCATGGGGGGAAAAAAGGTAATATTGGTTTAAAAGTGGATATGGAAAATTTAATGTGCTCAAGTGGGAACAATGGCATATTAAAAAAAAAAAAAATCATGACACAGATCTAATAATTCACTTGCCCCTGTAGGAATGGGGTATCGGCTCTGATGCCGCTCGGTAGTTTATTTTTATATACGCCCCTGGTCCCTGCTGTATATCCTTCGTATGGGTTCCAGAGAAAAGAAAGAAAATAACCTGTAGGGAAATCAGCTTAGAAACCTTTCATTAAATACATTGTGTTTCATATCATGTCGTTCACAAAATCTCCAAGAAAGATAGAAAGTGTTATCAGACTGCATGCGTAAAATACTATATTTGAATACTATAATTTGCTGTAAGATTAAGGACCAAGGGTATAGACATATTCGTTATTTCATTATTCACTTATGCTTGATGGATAATGCTTCAGGGGTTCTTTTCATTTTTTTCTTGCCTAGCACAGATATGCAGTTTTAACTTTTTATTTAATGCTGCAGAAAACATTCCTGTTCCCCTAAGCTTTACTGTCCTGCTTGTTTGCTTTTTAGTGGTGTGATTATTATGCTTTTGGAGGGGTTTTATATTGCTTTTAAGTTTGGTTGTTGTTTCCTTTTCACAGGCATATACATTAGTTTACAAGTAGCTAAACTGTACTGATTATAAGAGAAATTTAGAATTACTTTTTGGCAGAAATTGAGAAATGGCCCATTTGTGATTGCAAATAATTATTTGTTTTATCTCAATGTAAGAAAATTCTAATTATTTTTGTTAATCTGTATTGAAAA
Organism: Stercorarius parasiticus; assembly: GCA_013396915.1. Lineage (NCBI taxonomy): Eukaryota > Metazoa > Chordata > Aves > Charadriiformes > Stercorariidae > Stercorarius > Stercorarius parasiticus. Next base: position 579,987 of record VWZL01001298.1, on the reverse strand, counting down.
ACAGGGTTGACAGAGAACATATTATGGAGGCTTCAAAAATCTGTCAGCGTTTTTTTGACTGCTCATGAAGCATAGCTTGGTCAAGCCAGATCTGGCTTGCGACTGCCTTCTGCACATAGAAAAAGTTCATTAAATAACAAAAAGCAAACCTAGTTTGCTGAATACATTATGGATTTTTTTTCTGAAATATTACATGTTAAATTGTACATTTTCTTACATGGAGTTAATGGATATAGAGATTTGGCTGCATTTGCACAAGTGGCAATACTTCCACTAGTATTGATTTAGTTTGTGGAGGGCTTGGTGTAGTGGTGTTACTGACAGCCTCTTATTCTTCCCCCTATCTTTATTCCCTCTTTTCGCTAACTGCGTATATGTAAGTAGCTTTCTCTTTCTTCTTATTGTGCCTATTTCAGTATTCATCAGTGATTCTCGTACATAGGAAGTGGCACAAACTACAGTGTGTGCCATTCCAAAGATCACAGATTCGAACTCCACCTAATTTATAGCAGAAAATTAGTGTCTGCTCTGCCTGTTAGCTCCTCCCTGGCTGGGTGGTATTACCTACCATGTAAGTTAGGATTCTGTAACAGTACAATGTTATTTGAGTTTCTCTGCACTTTCTTCATGGTGTTGTGTTACAGGAAAGAAAAAGATAGGACGCACCAACTATGGGAGATGTTTTGTATCCTCTCAGCTGTCCTGGGCTAGAACATTGGTATCTCTTGAAGAACAGCTATGACAGATGGAAATGGAAGTAGTCCTCTCATGCCCCCAGAGCTTATTCCCCAGGAGTAGTAGTACCACCATTGAATTCTGTTTCACCATGTGTTTGCCATCGTCCCAGTTACCAAGTCATTCCCATGACTCCTCTCTCTAACCATCTATAGTCTTACACCATTGCAATGGAAACTGAATGCCATCAAGATTACTGTTTGTGTACAAACACATTTGTAGTGCTAGTTGGAAGGGCATAGGCACTTTTTTCCTTTTTCTTTTTTGGTTTTCCTAACAGAACTGTGTCGTTTCCTTTGGTCTTTTACTGTATAAAGCCGTGGTCTCTAAGAAGCCAGCCTTGCTTATTGTAGTTAGTGTAGGGAAGCCTGCTGTCTTTTAGTTGCACATTTGTAAGCCAGCTATCAAGGGTCCTCTGTTGAGGATGCACACACTTTTCGCTCCAGATGTTGACTGTCTAAAGTAATGGGTGCTCCCTGAAGCAACATGGGGAATTCTGAAACAGATGGCTTAGAGTGCCCAAGCCTTAACATTAAATTTAGTGCAATATTCCTTTGAGAAAATGTGAGGAGCACACTATGTTGAGGTACCATCAACAGCCTGTGCTAGTAAACTGGCAAGTGCTGTATTCTGAGCTACAGGTATTTTTTTTAAACAAGGTGTGTTTCCTACCCCAAAATTACGTAATTCAAATCTACAAGTCATTTATGTAGTAGGATTACCAGATGTACATAGAAAAAGATGTGTTTAGCAACACGTGTGGGTGTTCAGAGGCAGCAGGATTTGACAACTGGAATCACAAAATCACAGAATGGCTGAGGTTGACAGGGACCTCTGGAAGTCATCTCGCCCAACCTCCCTCTTCAGGCAGGGTCACCTAGAACCAGGATCCTGAACTCCACCATCTCATGCTCACTGCAGCCAAGGCTGCCTTCAGCCTTCACATCCCCAGTGAGCCTTTCCTTGTTTGTGACTATGAGGTCCATCAGAGCACCTTCCCTCATTGGCTCCTCTATCACTTGGGTCAGGAAGTTGCCCTCAGTGCTCTCCAGGAACCTCCTGAACTGCTTATGCGCTGCTGTTTTGTGTCTCCAGCAGTTATCTGGGAGATTGGTCTTGCATGAGGACCAGGGCTTTTGAATGTGAGGCTCCTTCCAGCTGTTTGTAGAAGTCCTCATCCACTTGTTCTTCCTGGTCAGGCAGCCTGTAATAGACACCCACTATGATGTCACCTACAGTGGTCTGCTCCAGTCACCTGGCTAACACCTTTCAAGGAGGGCAGATCAGTTAAAGTGCGCTCCTTTCCTTTGCAGCATGCTGGCAGTCTTTTGAAGAGTTAACTTATGCCAGTCTTCTATCACGCAGTTGTTGCTTTCAGACAAGTCACTGGAAGGCAGAGGGTTGTTTTCACCTGAGATGGCAACCATGATATTTTAATTTGTTTATTGCTGTCATTTTAAACTGTTTTTTTTCAATATACAGGAAAGGCAGCTGTGCAGACTTTAAATCCTTGTATAAAATTCACCTCTGCTGTGCTTACTAAGTGGTATTGACAACTGATAATGACAGGGAAGCTGGCAAGTAATAACTAGTGACGATTTTGCAGATAGCTTCCCTTTCCTCGCATTACTCCCTTCCTCCTTCTCTGTCTTCCCTCCTTTCCTGTCCTCTTTCCTTTCTTCCTTCCCTTCCCTCCTTTCCCCCCTCCTCTTTCCCCCTTCCCTCCTCTCCTTCTTCTTTTTCCTCCTCCTCTCACTTCCTCCTCTGCTTTTCACAGAATTACAAAATTACAGACTGACTGAGGTTGGCAGGGACCTCTGGAGGTCATCTGGTCCAAGCACCCCCTGGTCAGGCAGGGTCATCTAGAGTCAGTTGCCCAGGACCATGTCCAGGCAGCTTCTGAATATCTTCAGGGATGGAGACTCTACAACCTCCCTGGGCAATCTGTGCCAGTGCTCGGTCACCCTCACAGGTGACCTCACATGCGTTTCTTGATGTTCAGAAGGAACCTCCTGTGTTTCAGTTTGTGCCCATTGTCTCTTGTCCTGTCACTGGGCACCAGTGAGAAGAGTCTAGCTCCATCTTCTTTGCACCTTCCCATCAGATAGTCGTACACATTGATGAGATCCCTCCTGAGCCTTCTCTACTCCAGGTGCAACAGTCCCAGTTCTTTCAGCCCTTCCTCCTAGGAAAGATGCTCCAGTCCCTTAATCACATGGGAAAGACCATTATACATTTTTTACAGTCTCTTCAGAAAGGACAGGGAGGGAGACGAGGAGGGCATGCCACACTCTACGTCAATGACCAGCTGGAGTGCATGGAGCTCTGCCTGTGGATGGATAAGGAGCTGACCGAGAGCTTATGGATCAGGATTAAAGGGAGGGCACAGACAAGTGGTGTTACACTGGGGGTCTACTACAGGCCATGTGACCAGGAAGACCGAGTGGATAAGGCCCTCTATAGACAGCTAGAAGCAGCCTCATATTCACAAGCCCTGGTCCTCGTGGGGGACTTCAACCACCCTGATATCTTTTGGAGGGACAACACAGAAGGACATAAACAATCCATGAGGTTCCTGTAATGCACTTCCTTCTCCAAGTGATAGAGGAGCCAATGAGGAGAGATGCTATGCTGGACCTTGTTCTTATCAACAAGAAGGGGCTGGTGGGGAATGTGAAGCTCAAGGGCAGCCTTGACTTCAGTGACCATGAGAGGGCGGAGTTCAAGATCCTCAGGGCAGTGAGGAGGGCACACAGCAAGCTTACTACCCTGGACTTCAGGAGAGCAGACTGTGGCATTTTCAGGGATCTGCTTGGTAGAGTACTGTGGGATAAAGCCCTGGAGGGAAGACAAGACCAAGAAAGCTGGTTAATTTTTAAGGATCACTTCCTCCAGGAGTGATGCATCCCAACAAAGAGGAAGTCAGGCAAAAATGCCAGGAGGCCTGCTTGGATGGACATGGATGAGGTCTTGGACAAACTCAAACAGGAAAAGGAAGCCTACAGAGGGAGGAAGCAAGGACAGATAGCCTGGGAGGAATACACAGAAATTGTCCGAGCAGCCAGGGATCAGGTTAGGAAAGCTAAAGCCCAAATAGAGTTAAAACTGGCCAGGGATGTCAAGGGCAACAAGAAAAGCTTCTACAGGAAGGCTGTAGAGTAAACATGGGCCCTCTCTGGAAGGAAATGGGAGACCTGGTCACCCAGGATATGGAGAAGGCTGAGGTACTCAGTGATGTTTTTTGCCTCAGTCTTCACCAGCAAGGGCTCTAGCCACACCGCCCAAGTTGCAGAAGGTGGAGGCAGGGACTTGGAGAATGAAGAACCACCCACTGTAGGAGAAGATCAGTTTCAAGACCATCTGAGGAACCTGAAGGTGCACAAATCCATGGGACCTGAGGAGATTCATCTGTGGGTCCTGAGGGATTAAGTTGCTAAGCCACTATCTATCATATTTGAGAAGTCATGGCAGTCCCATGAAGTTCCCACTGACTGGAAAAGCGGAAACATAAGTCTCAGTTTTAAAAAGGGAAAAAAGGAAGCCACAGTTTAAAAAGGGAAAAAAGGAAGCCATGGGGAACTACAGGCCAGTCAGTCTCACCTCTGTGCCCAGCAAGATCATGGAGCAGATCCTCCTGGGAACTGCGCTAAGGCACATGGAAAATAAGGAGGTGATTGGTGACAGCCAGCATGGCTTCACTAAAGGCAAATTGTGTCTGACAAATTTGATGGCCTTCTACGACAGGGTTACAGCATTGGTGGATAAGGGAAGAGCAACTGGCATCATCTACCTGGACTTGTGCAAATCATTTGACACTGTCCCACACGACATCTATGTCTCTCAATTGAAGAGACATGGATTTGACAAATGGGCCATTCAGTGGATAAGGAGTTGGCTGGATGGTCAGACACAAAGAGTTGCGGTCAGTGGCTCGATTTCCAAGTGGAGACCAGTGACGAGTGGTGTTCCTCAGGGGTTGGTAGTGCGACTTTTTAACTTTTATTTAACATCTTTGTTGGTGACATGGACAGTGGGATTCAGTGCACCCTCAACAAGTTTGCTGATGACACCAAGCTGTGTGTTGTTGTCAATACACTGGAGGGAAGGGATGCCATCCGTAGGAATCTGCAAAGGCTTGAGTGGTGGGCCTGTGCAAACGTCATGAAGTTCAACAAGGCCAAGTGCAAGGTCCTGCATGTGGGCAGAGGCACAGGCTGGGCAGAGAATGAATTGAGAGCAACCCTGCAAGGAGGGACTTGGGGGGCACTGGTGGATGAAAAGCTGGACATGAGTTGACAATGTGAGCTCGCAGCCAAGAAGGCTGACCATATCCTGGGCTGCATCAAAAGAAGCATGTCCAGCAGGTTGAGGGAAGTGATTCTCCCCCTCTGCTCTCATGAGATCCCACCTGGAGTACTGTGTCCAGCTCCGGGGCCATCAACATAAGAAGGACATGGATCTGTTGGAGCAGGTCCAGAGGAGGGCCACAAAGATGTTCAGAGGGCTGGAGCACCTCTCCTGTGAGGACAGGCTGAGAGGGTTGTTCAGCCTGGAGAAGAGAAGGCTCCGGGGATACCTTAGAGCAGCCTTCCAGTACCTAAAGGGGGCCTATAGGAGAGATGGGGAGGGACTCTATCAGGGAGTGTAGCAATAGGACACGGGGTAACAGTTTTAAACTGAAAGAGGGTAGATTTAGATTAGATATCAGGAAAACATTCTTTACTGTGAGGGTGGTGAGACACTGGCACAAGTTGCCCAGAGAAGCTGTGGATGCCCCATTCCTGGAGGTGTTCATGGCCCGGTTGGATGAGGCATTGAGTAACCTGGTCTAATGGAATATGTCCCTGCCCAGGGCAGAGGTGTTGGAACTAGATGATCTTTAAGGTCTCTTCCAACCTGAACCATTCTATGATTCTGTAATCTTAGTGACCCATCACTGGACTTGCTCCAGTGTGTCCATTTCTGTCTCATACTGGGCAACCCAGACTTGGCCACAGGACTCCAGGTGTGGCTTCACCAATGCTGAGTAGAGGGGAAGGACCACCTCCCTCAACCTGCTGGCAATGCTTTGTCTAATGCAGCCAGGATACCATTAACGTTCTTTGCCAGAAGGGCACATTGCTGGCTGGTGGTGAAGTTGATGTCCACCAGGACCCCAGGTCCTTTTCTGCAAAGCTACTTCCCAGCTAGTTTTTCCCCAGCCTATACTGTTGCCTGTGGCTGTTTCTCCCCAACAGCAGGACTTTGTACTTCCCCTTGTTGAACTTCAGGAGGTGCCTGTCAGCCCATTTCTCCAGCCTGTTGAGTTTGTGCTGGATGGCAGCGTAACCCTCTGGTGTATCAGCTGCTCCTTCCAGTTTTGTGTCATCTGCAAACTTGCTGAGGGTAATCTCTGCTCATCATCCAGAGGATTAATGAAGACATTAAGCAGGATCAGACACAGTACTGACCCCAGCGGTATACTGCTAGTTACTGTTACTCTTCTTTTCCTGCATCCTGCCTTCTCTTCCCCTACTTGCCCCTTCCCAGTTCCTCTTTTCTCCTTATCCCCTTTCACTTCTGCCTCACACCAACCCCTTTCCCAACCCTGCACTTCCCTTCCCTTTTTTCCCTGTTGTTTGCCATCTGGTCCAGAGTTGTGAGGTCTTTGATAACACTTAGTGTTCATGCAGTGACTAGTACAGTACTGCTCACATCTTTGATTTAGGATGCTTGATTTAGGCGCTACTGTATTACAACAAACATCAGAAGAACATCAATGTGAACGTCTGCTTTTCATATGCTGCCTTGCAGCCTGATTTAGAGAATCCAGGGTTTTAGCTATCTAAGCTGGGAGCAAACTTTTAATGAACTATTCAAGAATTCTGTGTATTGGCATTTTTCCACATCTTTTCACATTTTCTATTCTCAACACTTTAATTTCCTTCCAATCTTTAATATTGCTACTGGTAGTAAAGACATTCTGAAAATGTGTGCATAAAGAGTGTCAGTGGGAATGGGTTAGTGATTGACCATTAGAACCAACCAAGTAATTATTCCTTTAACAAATTCTTTATTTGACAGTATGGCCTGGTACTGCCCTAACGCCAGAAGATCTGTTAAATTATACTGGAAAGAGCTGAGCAAGAGGGCCATCATTATCTCAGTTTTCCCCTACACGTCTTTGTTTTGGAGAAACTTACTTTTTTGAGATTTTGGAGAAACCAATTTTTTTTATGTTTGTGTTTGCCATCCAGCATGTATGAAAAGACACTGTTGTACTTTTACTTCACCTGTACTTTAGAGGTTCTGCCCCAAAGTGGTAATATTAAATACTGTTACAACATAATTGTAAGGGATCTTATGCTATGTCTTTTTTCACCATGCTCTTCCCATCCTCTCCCTTCTCTTCTGTTTGCTGTGGTGTCAGACATGGCTTTAAAGCTGCTGTCTAATTTACATCGTATTTTTGCAGTGTCTTACAAAATCTGCAGACGGTCCTGTGTATGAGTAAGAGAAGAAGACACTTCTTGTTTGTGAAATAAACTTAAGCTCTTCAGCAGGTGCAAGAACCCTCAGTGCTCCAAGGGGAAGTTTATGAAAAGTTGAAAGAAATTAACCTCAATTAAAAGGAATATTGATTGATAGTTACAGAGTTAAGTATGATGTATTGCTCAAGAAAAAAGTCTACATTAAAAGAACATTAAAGTTCTGATACAAAACATTAAACCCAAGAAATTTGCCACAGAGGGTGAAATGTAAAATTGTTTAGATCTCTTTCTCATATCTAACTGTAATAGGACACAGTAAGGAATTAGTTAAGAATATCCCCTATTGAGCCAAGGAATTAGGATTCTTCAGGGTGTATTCTCATTTTGGTTTGCTGAGATTTTGTTGCTCAGCAGTCATTAAATATGTTAAACTGAAAATCTGGGCCCCTTCAACTATGAATCTCTCTTCTGTGTTTTCCATTAGTTTGTGCTTAGTTTCTTAGCTTTTTTCCCCTGAGGTAAAAGTCTTTGAAGTTCTGTAGACAAATAATGATGGTTTAAACACTGTTATCAGTCATATAAGGAAATTACCTACTAGAGAGTAAAAACAATAATTTTTATATATATGTGCGTGTATAGGTGTGATTGGAACCTTAGAACTTCAGCTGTAATTAACATTGGCTTTACCAATTGAATGTGAAGAAAACTTGCCTTTTGGCAGCCATAATAGCCACTCAAGTTTAGTAGTTGGCCATGTGTATCAGGTGGTAACAGGTAATGTTGTTCATATGTTCATGTTCAGTACTTGTCAGGAGGACTCTGTTCTGGTCCATCATATGCTGACACATTGTGTTCAACAGGAATATGTTTTAGGTAGAAGTTCGCTACTAGCTTGAAGCTACACACAAAAAGCACTGTCCTCTGCAGCCCAGGAGATAGCTCATGCCAATCATAATCTGAAGCATTTAAGGGCATTATTTGTAACTGTTAAATGTGTGGATTTCTCTTGAAATACATGTACTCACTTCTGGTAAAAAGCAAATGTAAGTAGGATAAATAGATTCTTTTGACTCCCTACTGGGAGCAGCTGCTGTTAAGGGTGGGAGTCAAGGACTCATCTCCTCCATTGGGAATCTGCAACGTCTTTTTTTTTTTCTTCTGACTCTGTCTAGAGCAAAGAAGAAAGGGAAGTTATAATTCCTTTGGAAAGCCACATTTCGCAACCATCTGTTAGTCAATAATACATGTGTTCCCAGAGAATTAGCATGGTTGAACCCCATTGAGTGGAATGGCACAGCTATAAGCTCAATGAAGCCTTGCTATAAAAAGTGACAGTTCTTTGACATGTAAGCAATATGATACTTTGTGTTCAATTTAGTGTAAGTCGAGTTTCTTTATGGTAATGTAACTTCAGAATGTCTTTTAATAACTCTGTATTACATAGAAATATATTTATATATGAGAAAGTCCTTAGCCTTTGCAGAGACGTGGTTTTTAAGGCCAAAGTAATTTTTTGTAATACTTTAAATGAAGCCCCATAGTGACAAAAGAGCTGTAATAAATCTGCAAGTTGTGGAGCAGAGCATGAGTGTTTACAAAATTAGAGTAGGACTGTGTGAACCTCAGTAAACTGAGAGTTGTCTTCTGTGTGTTAATCCAAATTTAAGAAACTGAAGAATATGAACAGAGACAATGTTTATTGGCAAAAGCAGGTGTTCTGCTCTGTCTTTCAAGAGTGGTTGATGAAACTTTGGAAGTTGAAAGAGGAACAAAATACATGTGGCCATCACAGATTTAGGCTTAAGTTGGTATTGTATGTATGACAGAAATAATTATTTGGAAGGGGCTGAGGCTGCAGGGATCATGATAATTGTAACAGAGTGGTGATTCACCATCACCCTTGTCAGCTCTTTTTGTCAGAGCAGGCATCAGGTTATGCCTGAAAATTAGTGCTGATAAGCCAAAGTAGAGCAGTCAGGAGGACTTTGTGTTTAGTGGTCAGGACTTGAGACTTCCTCACTTAAAGGGAATGTGTAGGGAACAGTAAGAGAAGAGTGGAACAGGATGGGGAGAGACAGGGAAGATAAGGGAATGAAGAATCTGAGATATTATCCTTAAAACAAACTCCTTTGTTGCTATAGATCTGTATCTGTGATTGTCCCACAGCTGTAGGAAACCATTTGTTTCCATGACCTTTCTGGCATCTCTTTTTCTAGTCTCACCTGGAAAGTAGTGGAAAAATCACTTTTCTCAGTGTGTTGGAACAACGTGAAGGGTTTATAAGGGTTTTGCTGTGCTACTGTTCATCATTTGTCTGCTGATAAGCACTTAAATATTGCAACCTTGATGAATGTTGGCTTCATGTATTTGATACTGTTGAGTATCTTGAACAAGAAGGTGGTCTGTTTGGTTGTGACTGTCAACCGCTCAGGGGTAGCCCTGATAGAAAACGGATAACTTATTATGGTCCAAGTGTCTCTGTGCTTTATCTGTGGTGCCAAATCAGTGTCACTTTAGATGGGGTGTTTTTTCACTGTATTCCTACAACTGGCCTTTGAGGCACCAGCAGTGGCATCTCCAAGGCAGACAGGAAAGGACAAGGGAATGGCAACCATGCGGTGGGAGAGTGCAGAGTGAAAAAGTTGAATCTACAGGTAAATGGAGCATTGCCAATTTACTTAACTAAATCTGGACTACAAAGAAAGCTTGGGAATCACATGAAAAGACTGCTGTACAATGTGTGTACTTAATTTAATTTCCTATTATTTCAGTTGAAGGAAATTTGAGACTTTATTATTTAGACAATAGACTACTCAGTATACAATTGTTTGCTAAGGTCATAGATTAAAACTGGCTGTTGTTAAAAAAAAAACAGAAGTATGTTTCAAGTAAAGTAATATATCATTAGATATGTGGAGGATTTGATTAGTGATTTGAGACATATATAGCATTGCACCTATAGAAGAAAGTGATCTAATGTGTTAAAATTCCCTCACAAAAGCCTTAATTGTAGTAAACTGTATCTGAATAATCTTACACCTGTAAAATTAAGGGATTGAACAACTATGCATATCTGTGGGGATAAGGTTTTTGCAGATGGTTTTTTCAGAATAGGGATCATTATTTCTGCCAGCAGCTAACATATGTATAATAATCACAAAAGCACAGCTATTTGCCTAACTGTCCAGTTTTATGTGCCATGTGAATGTATATGGAATCAAACTTATGTACATAGCTCCCATAGCTTTACTGTCAATGTACATACTTTTGTTTTCAATGGAAAAAACAAATGTTGAGAGGCTAAGAGTTCATAGGGTATTAACTGAAAATAAAATTGACTTAGTTCTCTTAGATATATTAGAGGAACATTCTGTGCTGTGTCTTTGTTTTCTATAGGCAAAAATAAAATCTGCAAGCCCACTGGAGTTTTAAATACAATATAAATGTCATACATAATCATAACAAGTATGCAAAATGTTTTCAAACATTTGTATTGTATGGAAGCAATTACTGGCACCAACTGCATCACACACCCCTCATATGGGCTAAGGCCAAAAGAAATGAAGGTCTCTAAACAAAATTACTTTGTGTGGGTGGGAAGAGAGTGAGTTTTAACTTCTATTAGGGAGCAACATTGAGCCATATTTTAATGCCAATCACATACTCTGTAACTCAAATAAATACTAAAAAAATTGGTCCATGTTAGGCTTTTTTACTTTTTCTTGTCCTTCCCTATCACAGGTCTTCCAAAGGAGACTAATTTTCCTAGTAGAAGACTTTAAGGTATGATGTGTACAAATACAAATCTAGCAGGAAGTTGTTTCCCCATTGTCTGTGCAGCCAGCTCTGCGGTTGCTGAGATAGTACATTGCATTTTTTCTCAGCATGCTAATTTTACTTATAGTAAACCAGCATTGCCTCCCATGCCTCCCTCAATGGTGCATTTGCAGTACTGGATGTTCAGGGCAACCTCCTCTGGAATACTCTTTCTGACGTCAGTGAAACTGTCTGTAACACACGGTTTGTACATGTGGGGATGGAAACAAACACTTCTGCAGGTAGATGCTTATTTTCATTCAAAGAAACACATTCTCATATGTTAGTGACTTTCACTTCCCTTCCATAGCTCCTTCCTCCAAACTTAGGCTCTTGCTGATCTTTGTAAGCCTCTGATGCTTGCCGTGTTAGAAGCATCCATTCATACCCCTTGAGAAGCCTGAATGCCTTGCATGCATAAATTATGGCCACTTTTTCCATGCCAGCTGGTCTGATGAAGGACATAGCCTTTTCTGACAATTTATCTGTCTTTTGAAAGAAAGAGACTGTCTCTCCTTATGTCCTGGGCTGTTAGTGATAGCAGTTGTGCTTAGTTCATTGCATACATAAAGAAAGCCTCTGGAGTCAAAACCAGAACATTTACAAGTTGGAGGAGACTCCAACAGCCTCTTCTTAAAACTGGAACATCACTTCTCTGAGGAAGTACTTTTTCAGGATCTTTTCTGCTGTGACTTGTCACAGTGAAATACTGACATTTGGGAGTTTCCCCTAAAAGACCAACTGTGATGTTCTTGCTTTCATGGACATCCACTTGAGTCGATATGCTGCCACTTTGTTATAATGTGTGATCATGTGTGTGGTATGTACAGCCATGTACCAGCTGAATTCAGAATAAGGGAGAATACTTTGTAGCAGAAGTTTAAAAGACATTGCGTGGTATTGCTCACTGATGTTTTGTGTGGAAGTGTAAGTCATAGAATAAATCTTGATGTGACACTCATGATTTATGAATATCAGCAATTCAGAATTCACAGGCAAAATGCATTGTATGTTTTCATCTATAGGTTAGTAGAATTCTGATTGCTGCTACTGCAGGCAGAGGAACTTTTGGAGGATGATGCTGTAGCAGTGGGTGTCATGAACATCATATGGCAGTAGGGACACATACAAGCAGCACAGTTAGAAAGTTTTGAATAAAATAGATTTGGGACTATGGATTATGCAGCTGAGGATAAACCAGAAAGCTGAAAGGAGGATAGAGAAGTAGATGGATGTTTTTGTTAGGGCATAAGGTGCATGGAGATTGGGATCAGATTATTTTATGCTAAAATGAGGCATCTATTGCACTATTTGTATGTGTATGGGCATTAGGAATGTATCTGTGGATATAATGTCATACTTAAGACTACACTTTTGTGGGTTTTGTGATCACTGGAATCCCTGTAAGCCTGTAATTTAGTTGCCTATCTCAAATTATCAGAAAGAATATAGAACAGTGTGGATAAAACAGAGTACAAACTGTTGTCCTGCCCCCTCAGAATTCCTTCTGAGCTTCAGGGTGAATTCCAGTTAATAAAAAAAGGCACTCCCTTTTGGCTGGAAAAGAGAATATTTAACAGGAGTGACTCTGTGTGTGTGTGTGTGTGTGTGAACAGTCAGTGATGCTATGTGGGTACAAGTGTACACACATACACTTAGATACTCATACATACACAGACAGACAGAGTCACACATGCATTGGTTAGGCAGATACTGGAGTAATGCTTTTGAATATTTCTGTTAATTTGGTGTGATAAACCAGCTGTGCTTCCTGTACGGTAAAGCGCTCATTCTTAATATTCTTTAAATAATATTTGTCACTTGCAGAAGTAATTTGCATGTAAGTCATTTTTTAATGTAAATCTTTGCTGTATCCCTATTAGGTAGCTGAAGCATAATTCCCACTTTATACACAGTTTAAAGTCACATCCTCAGAAGTGACTTGTAAATTTGGTTTCCTGATTTAGGACCTGTCAGGCTCTGATTACTCTAACCATTCACAGCTGTGACAGAAGTCAACTGGAACAGCAAATCAGTACCTATGAGCATTAAATCAGGCTCCCCAAAAATGAACCCCTATAGGTGAGACTGTATATTTTTCTCTGTGAAGAGTTTGTATGATATGCTATTAAATTGGTCTGGATTAGAGTGTGGCACTGCTTATTTCTTGGTTCCTCAATCCACTAGAAGAGGTACCTCACTGAAAATTTTTTCTGTTGCTTCCATGCATACCCATAATGTTCAGGCGTGTTCTTACTGTCTACAAACCATTTTAATTGTGTGCAGTTTCATGATCATGTTATGGCAAGTGTGGCTGGATTTGGAGTTACAGTCTGGCTTTTCTTTCGTGCTCGCATAAGAGGGAGTGCCCATGGCAACTCTGTGAATGAAGCAGAAATTTGCTAGTTAAACAGTTTTGCTTCCTATATGATTCATCGATTCTTTTTTTCTTTTTTGATGTAGTGGGGCAGTAAGTTAGTTCGGTGTACGGTACGTATTGAGGGTAAATAGATTTTATACTAGTAATATCATACATCAGCACATAAAATGTTAGTTCTTTGTCTGCTTCCTTGGATTAAAGTAAAATCTGGACCAGACTACAAATAACAGTGAAGTAACTGCAATAGTCTGTCTTTTTTTTTAAGAGTCTGCTAATTCAGATATTAATGTTAATATCATGATTGTCTTCAGCATTCATAAAGATAAAAAAAGTATATGTAGTACCAGCAGACTTTTTTCTGCTTTAGAAAAATCTGGTTGTCACCTCATCTGAAAAACTTTTTAAAATATGCACAGAAAATATTTTTATCATTCTTTTTTTCAGTTAATGCATTTTTATGTCTGAACTGGTAAATTTTCCAGCAACCATCACCACCTGACGTTGTGTTATAGTTTCCACTTTGTACTGACTTGTTGGTTGTGGTGCAGTCTTCCTGCATTACCTACCTATGGTGTTTTTGTAGTGAATTTTGTAAGTTCAGTTAATCAGGTGAATCACAGTGCTTAGGATATTTCTATCTTTGATAAGCCTTTGTCGTTCCTATTTTATAATTCAGTCCTTAGCAGCCTTCCTCTAACTGCAAGGTTCACTTCGTTCAGCCAAAGAAAATGAGACAAGGAAAGGTAGAGGAAACTTTCATAATTGAAAGTTTTATAAATAGATTTTATATAGATGCGTATGTATATTTAAAGAGCTCGGCCAAATGATGACTTTGACAAAGATTTAACAAACCAAGGAGTGTGAAGTGTTCTGTAGGCTAACAGTTTTAATGGGCTTATCTTAGACAGTTCTTCAGTTGTGAAAGTGTCAGTTAATAATTTACCCATCCCAAGAGGCAGTGGAAGCAATCACACTCAGCAGAGAGGTACTCCTGGGCCTGTCGCGGTGCTGCAGCTCATCTCGACTATAGAAATGCGCCATTGGATGCGACACCAGCACTGTGTCTGCACTTTGACAAATGAAGTCTTGTAAGAGCTAAATAAGGCATGGGAAGTTTTGGAACAAGCAAATAGCTCTTCAGCTGATTTCTGCAGTACTGGATTACTTTAAGTGTCCATCTGCTGCACATCAGAGGGAACACAGGTTAAAATGAAAGGATTTGGGGCTTTTTGGTACCGTGTTTTGGGATAGCTTTTTGATGGGCTTTTTTGTTGTTTTCTTTTCTTTGTAAAAAAAAAAACAACCCTGAAACATAGAAAATGTTTCTAGAATCCAGAGGTACAGTTAGCAATGTTTGCATGGTATTTGGAAAGTAAATGTTCTGCTCTGATGATGCATTGCAAGAGCTGGAGTTTTCTACCAGAAATGTGAATGTTTAACATAAAAAAGCCCTGAAATATAGTACTTTTACCATCACCCTTTACCATGCAATTTGTTCAGATGCAGTTGTTAACATGAAATCGCAGTAGATTAAGCACTATTTATGTGAATTTTATTCCAGCATTTACTCATTGAATTATCCTGTACTACCAGGATGGTAAGTTTTGTAATTTGTTTTCCACTATATGAAGAATGTTTCTCCACAAATATTCACTTTTGCATGCATATTTTTTATTAGACATTATGCCATTCTAAAGATTTACAGTTATTTAATAATGATTTATTACAGTAATTTATTCTGCCAGCTGTGGCACATTTTTACTGGAATTTGTAAATCAAATATGTATTGAAATTCACTAGAAACACGCATTTCAGATTCTAATGAAATGTACTCCAAAATTGTTTTTAGAAGTGGGCAGCTATGTGAATGAACTGTAACTTCCAGTTCCTAGTGTTATGTATAAGCTTTTCCTCCACCTGCTTTATTTACTTGCCAGTCTTGGATGTTTCACTTAGTACAGGATTAGTGAATCTTGGTGCCCCAGTGTGAAACGAACAGCAGCGAAACTGCATAGCCATTGACTTTGTCCTCCAAGGCATCACTATCAAATCATGCACTTGACCTGCAGTGATCAAGTCACGTTAAGGATTAGGAAGACAACCTGACAGCAGTTTCAGTGTGCTTCTAATTGCTGTCTCTGTGTTGTGATAGAAAGTGCATGTCTTGAATTTAGTGAGTCAAAAGAGACACAGAGTGAAATTAGTATTTGAGGTGATAGGAAAATGTGTGTATGTTTGGGGGTGGTGGGGCGGGGGAAGGCAGAGAGAAACCAACAGTATTTTTTACAGTATTTTTTCAATAGTATTGTTTCATTTGCAGCTTAGCTACAAACTCTACATTTAGTTCATTTTAAAGCTGTGGTGAAGCATGATGCCAGTAACTCTCTTTTCAATTTGTAGTCTGATATCTGCTATTCTTGGGTCTTTGAAAATCTGGCATGAGCTATGGGTGTGAAGTACTCTTTAAAATTCCAGCTTTATGTATCAGTTTCCCAATAGTAAAAATCAAAATGAGATACTTCCTTTCTTCTGTCTTTTGTCTCTCTTGATTATTCAGGCTATAAACCTTTCTAGACAGGAACTCTGTCTTCCTTTTTTTTGTACAGTGCCCAGCACAGCTGGAGGAGGGAGATGGGCTGAGCGTGGTTTTAAGTCTCTTAGACTTTGTTATAATACAAATAGGATGCAGCTAACAGCAATGAAGCTGTCTCTCAGTTCTTGTGTAAATAATCCTGAGATAAATTGTCTTTAAGTGAAAACTCAACATATCTTAGCGTCTTAAAGAGGTTTATTTTGTGGGTTTGGTTCTGATCTCAAAAACACAGCATCTGTTGCTTCATACCTTGTGAAAATCAGCTGCTGTGCATGTGTACACAAGTATAGGATCCCAACCTGCCAGATAAGCAGCGATGCTTTATTGTTTATCAAAGATCAGAAATAGACTTCAAGTGAATTCAACACAGCATGTTAGGATACTGAAAGATTGCTTTTTAAATTTTTGCGAATATGAACTCTTCATGACAATAAGATTGTCATGACAGGATTCAGAAGAGAGAAAGGGTGGGAATTATAACATTTCTAATTAATCTCTGAAATCATGAATGTGTTTGAAAAACAGATAAACGAAAAGTCAATTCAAGTACATTCACCTACAAAAATTCTAGTATAAAACATAATGGTAAGTCATTGATTGAGAAAAGTGCAGAAATTTATTCCCATTTCCTGTATAGGGATAGTGTGATTTCAGGAGCATTATTGCAGGAGCATTCACAGCAATATAGAAGCTGAGAGTTCAAAGTTCATTTCTAAAAACTTAAAAAACTTAAAATTTTTTAAAAGATTAATTTTTTTTCTTAAGAACTCTACATTATTTGACAGGAAACAGCTGATGTTTTCTTTGATGCTTTCTAGGTGTTCTTTTCACCTCAATTACCTTTGTACAGTTAGCGCTTCTGTTAAGTCAAGTGTATAACACTATATAGTCTTCCATGTGTTTACATTGATGCTTATCCTGTATTCCTTTTGAAAAGTGACCTGCAAAGCAAATAAACCTGCTTATGCCCTGATTTTGCTTGGCTTGGCAGGTTTTTAGTTTTTCTCAATTCTTGTATTAATCTTGCATGTGAGGAGGGAGTAAGAATGTGGGAAATTTTTTCATTGTTAAAATTTCTACATTGCTTTACTCTTTTAGTCTGTTTGATTTTAAACTCACTGAGATTTTTCTTCTTTAGAAGGCTCAATCCTAGAGGATCAGTCCTCCAGCAAAAGAGAAAAAAGGGAATTTTTTGTATTTTTAAGTCAGGATTTCTCCCTCCATCCAAATGTGCTCCTAAGTCCAATTTAATCTTTTAAGCAAAACAGGACATACCTTCCTTTCTTGCAGTTTTACTTAAGGTGCTGGGGTTTTTTTGCTTCTAAGACACCTTCAGAGTGACAAGAGAATACTACATTTTCAGGAGGTTAAAAATCTTTATATAAATACTTATGAGGTTTTACTTTAACTTGCTGTTTTAACATCAGAATGGAGAGTGGAACGGTCTTTTGCTATTTTAAACTGGTTGAGCTGCATATCACCTTTTAAGAAATGCTTACTCAGTAGCTCATCAGCAGACAAAATCTTAATACTTTTTGTTCAGCGGCTTTAGACAACAGGGGCATAGACAACTGATGTTCTCCCAGGTTATTTCCCACGTACACAAATCCTTTCTTTTCCTGAAGTGGGACTAATTTCTTTTTAGGATTGACTTTTAACGTGTTCACCGGTATCCTGGAAGTGAGTTGGATGAAGGAGATTTAATAGCTATCATAGTGGAATTACCCTTTGCTGTAATGGCTGTCTCTGTAGTTCTGTCTTTAGCATACAATCAGTGGATTAAACTTAAACTAATACTTGTAGTGGGTTACTCTTTTTGCTTCTCAGTTTCGCTAATCTCAATGGAAACTGAAACAGTGAGACTGATGTTGGGAAAGGGAGGGAGAAAGGGTCTAACTGCTGGCATCCTGAGGGAGCTCAGTGGGTATCGTTGATGCTCAGCCATACTGTTACACTTCCCCACCCTGGGTTTTCCTCCTCCTACAGACCATGTGGATGAATGAGGATGAATGCTCTTTGAAGGACTGCATTCTTCACCTCACCATCACCCAACTCTGGGAGAAATCAGCTGATGTTAGTGTCCTTTCTTCACATTTTGCAAGTAACCATCTTGTTTTGGGGACTTTTCTGTGATTGAACCTTGCCTATGTTTCCAAGATGTATTTGGTATAAAGAAGAAAACGCTCTCTTGCAAAATTGGCAAGCTTTTGAAGGGACGCTTACGTACCCCACAGGAACTTGCAAGCCCAGTTTTCAGATTAAAAGTAGTAAGAAAAGTAATTTAATCTCTGGTGGTAAAATGTTTATGTCCAATACCTGAAGCTTCTGTTTGGTATACAGTGCAAGTAAAGGGCTGAAACATCTACATCCTGGGGATAAAAAGGAATAACAGGCATTGTCTTTTGTTTTAGGACCATTAGTACAGAGTGGGAGATCTTAAAAAATTCAGGCTGAACTAACTTGGAAGTATCTACCTTTCCTTATCTGGCTTCAGAAAGGTCTAAGGATTGTGCTGCAGAGGATGCAAGGTATTTTAGTAAAGGGGAGGACGTGTTAATTCTTCTCCATTGCACATGTAAGTTACTTAACACTATTGAAGGTGTAGCACAGGTCTTTCTCACAAAGTGGTGGTTAAAACTGTCTTTGTGCCTTTGAGATGAAGGCCAAAGAGCAGCGGAGTGTCCTGCATATGAGGGCTTAAGCAACAGCACTGTTATCTGGAACTCACCCTTTCTCCCATCCTTGAACATCCCCCCCCAGCCCCACCCCTCAAATCCTTGGTCTTTCCATAACAGATAGACTTGGAGATGCTTCTTTGGTGCCAGCCTTGTAAGTCTGTTGCAATTACTGTGAAAACAAAATACAGTGTAGTCTTCAAATAGCACTTTTAAGGTCCCTGTGGGTCAGCTCATCCCAAATAGGCCATATGTGAAAGCCAAGTCAGAATTGTCCATTGTGATTTTCCTTTAGAGCATATTTGCCCCTTTCCCCGCAACACTCCCATTCTCTCTTCAGTTGTGTGAATGGAGAAAACCCGAAAGCTTCAATTTCAGGTCTGGCTCCTAAAGAAAACCAGTGTGGTTCATTTGTGGGTTGGGAATAGGGGTTTGAATTGGCATAGACTTGTGGGTGCTTTGGGGCTGGAGCATACACAGCTGTGGGTTCCAGATGCTTGCTATCCTGTATTAATGTGGCTTGTCTGTGAAACCATGGCATCCGCAATACTATACAAAGGTCCACGCCTGTGGTGGTTTGGGAACTACTCCCAGTGAGAGAAATTTCAGTTTTTAAAGTGAGTTAGAACAAATTTACAGACATCCAGCTCAGAAAGGCTTAGATAACGCAAAATTCTGCCTACAAGTTTCATTTTAACAGACATTCAGCCAGTATTATACATGAAAATTTCAGATTCTTCATAAACAGCATTTTTGTGTTTTGAAGATGAACCAAGGAAGTAACAGGCTTATTAGCCCCATAATGTCTTAATATTATAGGAGCTCAACCTGTTAATATCTCCTACATTGCTGGCATAACCAGTATGCAAGTATCATAGAAATGTTCAGTGTTTATATGCAGTTAATGTCTCTTCATCTACCATGGTAGCAACACAGAGAACATCTTTTCTATGGGGTGGTAAAGAGAAGTACATACCCTCATTTTGTTCCAAATGTGCTGATTGTTCTCAAATGTCTTTTTCTTTAAGAACTGCGTGTTTTCCATCCAATTTTTGAAAAGCAGGCCAACTCATTTTTTTTTTTCCATGAAAGTGTGAATGAATTACTAATATTAAGAATATTTTTTCATTTTATGTTGAAGTCACTTGTTAAAAAATTCACCCAAACTATTGTCTTGTATATTAAATTTAACAGAATAGGAAGTATTTTTAGATCACTTTTTATTGTAAGCTCTGTCCCTGCAATCTTGTGATTTAATAAAGAAATGTCTTTGTATAGTATCTTTCACACAAACTTTATCTCCAAAACACTGTGCAGAGTTAATAAAATTAAAAAGTTTTTTTTCCTTTTTACTAGAAGTTAAGAGACATAGACATGAGAACAGAGACATATTGTTTCCAGATGAAGGCTGAAAATAGATGGAGAATGAGGGAGAGAAATGCAGCAGGGTGGTTCCAGATGGCAGGCATTGCAGAGGAGAAGGTTCTTGCAGCCATGTTGGCCAGAGTGTACAAAGGACAAAAAAGGAGTCTGACGCCAAGCAGAGGAAGCTGAAATATAGAGTAACGAAAGTAATATTGTAGGAAATTTATAAAAGATTTTTAAAGTGAGCAAGTGTCCTTTTTTTAAACTGAGTGGAAAGCTGAGTATGTTTGTGTGCAACGAGGATATTTCAGGTGAAAATATATTATAAAAATTGAATTTTACTGATGCTCTGTACTTGGCAGGTGAGCAGATGAGGTATCTTTTTTTTTTTTTTATGTTTTCAAACAAAATAGTAGCTTGTAAGTATTTAAAAGTTTATTGAGTCTTATTGCACTTCTGAGTATCTTATAAATTATTTAATTGTCTGATGGATATGTGGCTACCTAACTATAGGGCATGAAATATGCACTGTTCCTCTAATACACTGGAGGGAGACCTGTTTATAAAGTATTTAGTATTGGTTTTATAATGCGCTGTTGTCAACAGGAGACCACGAAGCTCAAAGATCAATCTCATTTTGGCCCACAGTATTAATGCTGCTTTATGAAACTCTGTGACAGGTCACTTAGACAACAGCTCTTAATGAAAGGACTTTGTGCCAGTGTGTGGTCGTGTGACTGTCTGTTAGTAAGGCATATTTTAGTCGCTGCCAAGGCTGCAGATGAATCTCTTTGTCCAAGTCCCTGAGGTGACTTTGTGGCTGCTGCTACTGCTGGCCAGGTGATGGAGCTCATCATTTCCCCGGTCCTCCAGAGAGAAGTGAGAGAGAGCCTGCTGAGTTCTTGCTAATGCAGCTTTTCCTAATTGTCCAGAGAGATAGTAGGACACTGGGCAGTTCAGGCAATTCTGTGTACTGTGAATGAGTCAGTAATTAGAAAAACATAGCTGCTTTTAATTCAGTCTTGCATTTGTGCATGAAGTGTCTTTTCAGCCACCCAAAATTCAGCTGTTCTATAAACCACCAGGATTTTTAGGTGAGTTTAGTTATTTAATTATGACAGACTTATGTTTTAGACACCAAATAGTTGTTATTAGGAAGTGTTCACAATAGATTATCAAATAATCAGATCATAAGCTTAGCCTACACTTAAAGCCTTTAGGCTGTTGTGGCATCCAAAGAACTTGCTTTTTATGGAGACAGTTTACTAAAAGGATGAGAATAATGAAATTAACTACCAGAGCATAAATTGCTTTGTAAGGTCTTGTACTAAACTAGTGTCCAGCAGACAATTTCCACAGTTTCAGGATGTTTTTCAGAAAAGAACAGCAAAACTTGCTGAGTTGAATAGTGTATTAAAAATATAAACCTTGCTTAACCTCAGATAATCAATAGCTGAAAGATGCTGTAATGTAGTAGGACACCTGTATAATAGTATAGCGATAATCAGTGGATGTTAACATCTGTAAATGCGGGGGGTTTTAGATCCAAGTGTTTGAATTATCCTTCCTGATAACTTACATGAATTGTGTTTTAAAAGTTATTTTAAAAGTGAAATACATTTTTTTGGGTGTTATACATGTTCCTATATTATGTTGCATGTCGGGTGCCCTCTGTCCGTTTTAATTCCTTGTAAATCAAAACAGAATATCTGAATCCCACTATTATTTCAGTGGCGTGCCATATAGACAGTTTAAATCAAAGTCTCTTGGTAGCTGCTTGTATCTACTGTGCTTTGAATCAGACTCTTATACCTTAACGTGGTTATCTTTTACACTTTGGTACATACAATTAAGTAATAAGTAGATATTTTTTTGTCAAAAAAAGACAGTGATGCAAACACAGATATGAAATGAAGACTGGATGTGAAACTGGGCCACATATGCTGAACAAGCTGCCCTGTTTACTTGTCTGCAAATTAAGAGGTTTGCACCACATTTTTGCTAGGCATGTAAAATTCTTCTGAGAAAAGCATGAACTTTTTTATTTTAGTGCATTATCCACATATACGTAGTGGTTATTACTAGTTAAATGCCATGCTGATATGTAGCATACCATTTAAACAGCAAGTAATTACTTAGAATGGTCACAATCAACAAACTGCTATTACTTGGCATTAGGTAGTGTGTTTTTACAAGGTTTCTATCAAGTTATTTGTTTTTATAACCTTCTGCATCCTCCATTTCACCAGCATTTTGTCAGTTGTATAGTTATATAAGTGTATCCACTGTAATCATAATTTTTTGATTCTCTCTGTTTCACTTGTGTACTCCTCTGTTGTTGAGCAGGCAAATTAGTATATTTGACATATCTCGCTTACAAAGTAGGTCGAAAAACATGATTTCCCCTGCAAAAAGGAGTTTCAGGTGACCTAAACTCACAGTATTAGCTTGTTTAAATAACAAACAAAAAACACAACAAAAGCAAAACAAGGAAACAAAAGTATATATTATTCGTCACGTACAGCTGACAAGAACTTTCCTCTAATTTGTGTAATATCTTCCATCTTCATGTTCGTCCCCCAAACCTGCAACTGAGCATCTCTGCCAACATTCACACGGTGATCATGTTAAATACTAAAAGACAGCATATATGGATGTCATTGTCTTGTCTGTGTCCTTACTTTTTCTGTATTTGACTGTATTTTTCTGTAATTGTATTCTTTTTTTTCTGTAACTTGCTAAAACATAGTGGCTGAGTGACTAAAATCCTGATCCTCTCTGCTTGATGAGGTTTTTATCTGCAGGCAATAGGTCACAGTTTTCACCTTTTTTCGTTAAGTGTTGTGTCACAGCAGTCTTTGTAAGGGTGTTGTGGTAGGGGGTGCTGATACATAGCTTGGCAAAGATGTCATTAGGATCAGTGGCAGTGTGACAGCTTGCTGGGAACAGAAGCTTTCATAACAGGAATGTACACTTTCAGACTCATTATCAAAAGTTTTCTTTGAGGATAAAGGTCCTGTCATGTCACGTAGTGTGGAGGGGGAAAGAAATTAAATATCGGTCTTAAAAAAAAAAAGGATAACTAACAAACTTTGTGTAGGCTAGGATTTGAAAACTTTACTGATGTTGAAAAGTTCTGCCACGCTTCAGTTGTCTGAAGATCTGGATACTGAGCACTTCTAACCTGAAAATTTTTCCTTTAAAAAAAAAAAAAAAAAAAGAAAAAGAAAGAAGAAAGATGTAAAATATCAATGTGGACACTTGCAGAAGCTGTGTGAATTAGGCACGCACATCAAAGTGAAAAACAGATTCCTAAATGCACAGTACTGTTGATAAGCTAGAGAAGAAGGATTCAGCAAGGACATTTGGAACACAGGGGGCTAAAAAGTATTCAGTCTCATTGTTGCGTGATGACATAATGAGTCCTATGCATTTTGGTTATAAGTCAGAAGTTACCTATTAAAACCCACACAAAAATGTTTTACAAAGTAAGGATGACAGGTTTCAGAGAAAACACAGTGCTGTCAATTTTTTTTCTTTAGGATATGGAAATTTGGGTGGATTATCTGTTCAGAGGAGGTTTCCTTTATTAGTCGTGGCCCCCCCCC
>VWZL01001298.1:554512-556329 GCA_013396915.1 Stercorarius parasiticus | reverse complement strand
TTTTTCATTTTAGACATCTGTTAACATTTCAGAGAGTCTAACAGATGTTGCAGAGTGAGTCTCTTACATAATTCTTAGGGAGAAGGGGGTGCTAAAGAATGACATTTCCACAGTAGAATCACCACCTCTAGGAATATGACCATCAAGATGGCTTTGCATAATTTTCAAGCATAAGATTATATTCCTGATAGGATGCAATTCACAACTTTGTTGTTATCCATGGATAAAGTGTAAGCACGATCGCTACACTCTCTGCTCACATATTATTGTAATGACAAATGGAAGAATTCTCTCTTACTTGGTGAAATATATACTTTTTTGGAGGCAGTGTGGAATACTCAGTTACAAAGTGTCTTTAAAACAACTCAATTATATAAGCTTGGTTGTTTCAGCACAAGCAAGGGCTGATTGTCATGCGATGTGGAGGACCATTTTCATTATTTTGGCAAGAACAGGGACAGTTTTGTCCTGATGAGCTATTAGATGAATACCAGAATGTGTCACATGAAAAACCACTGATCTTTAACCCAGCTAGCTACTTAACCAAGCCTAGAAATGAATAGTGAATAAGGGAAGAGCAAAGGCCAGTTTACTGTCATTACAAATTACAGAAACTGTTAACATCTGCAGCAAAATGAACTCTGGGAATTACAGGTACTACACAGTAAGTCACTCGAGCCTACAGAGATTTAGGAAAACTATGTATACAGATATGAGATCACCAACTGTGTATGTCATGTGCATATATCGTTACTATTGAAATTTGGAACATTTGTATATAGAAAGACATAAAAATTTTATTAATCTTTTCCCAGTACCTTTAACGAATCCTGAGAATGAACACCAAATGTAAGGAACGCTCCTTTAGAATGATCAATTAATAGTTATCATTATATAGAAATGTAAATACTAAATCAACAGAAATAATAAATCTATGCTCAGTGTTTTATCTATCTTTTTTTTTTTTTTTCCCCAGGAGTAGTGTCAGGGACACTGCTGCATGTACAGTTAATATAAACATTTATACTGAACTCCTAGATGTTTGAAAAACAAATACTGTAAAGATCAGTAACATTTTAAAATTATCAGTTATGGGAATTAATGCTTACAGAAAAACACCATTCTTTCTTGCCCTGCTAGTAGAATCGCATTGTCTCCCTACAGTCTTGTTAGCTCATACTAACTGAAATGCAAATTCTTTCCAACTAATTGGACCTCGTTGAACGTACATGTACAGTACATAGTTATATGCATGTAGATTTTTTTTACTAAATTCCTCTGTAATTATTTTCTTGATTAATATCTAAAGCAGAGACGTGGAACAAAAATCTCTTTAAAGAGTTTACATATTATTGAACATTAAAAAGATAGTAACTGTTGCATGTTTTAACAGCTTAATTAATAATACAGAATAATTGGAACAAAAAGAAGAAAATATTTTTTCAATGTTTAGTCATTTTGAACTATTTGCATTAACCCTTTAACTGAAATAATTAACACTTAAATGATCAGAATAATGGAATTTAGAAAAAATAAGATACGTTTACATTATGTAGCACATCCTGCTGGCTAGATTTTCTTATTGGCATCACCTAGGTTTTCTGTAATCACCTTTCTTATCCTTTCTTGCCATATGGCAAATTTCTGTATCGGTAGTTTTAAGAGAAGAGACGAAATCAACGGTATTATATTTTTAAAAGATTCACAAAGCCACACATGTAATGTAATTGCCTTCGATAGTAAGTAATAAGTGTTATTTAAAACAAAAAGAAATAAAAAACTCTTAACCCCACAAACAGTCCAAAAAGCACTTAAAA
>VWZL01001298.1:534512-549512 GCA_013396915.1 Stercorarius parasiticus | reverse complement strand
CTTTTATTTAATGTTGGACATAAGATGAATGAACTCATTTACCTGAGAGGTGTTGTACTATAAGAAAAGAGAGGGAAAGTAATTAGGTTTTTATAGTTTACAGTAACAAAGCATGCCTGAATACTGGCCATAAAACGGTAATTTAATTAAAAAAACCCCAAACTTTAAAGCCAAGAAAAACTCCAAAGCAGATAGTTAATAGCCAATAGCGGTTGTCTATGGACGACAGTTTAAGCAGTATAGCTCAGGACAGGATGAAGGCATTTGAATAAGGAATATTTTGATATATCCTGTAGAGGGACCCTGATTACTGCTGATACAGTACGCTGGTATAGAATGTAATCAATGTAAGGCAAATAAGCAACTCTGTTCAATTTCCCATTCTTGAAAGTAAAAAAGTTCATTTCCTGGTAGAGATGCACATTTCAAAAAACATTGCTTGACACCAGGAAGTGTGAATTGCTACTGCACTGCTTATGAGCCTTATCAGCTGTATGCATGTCTGTGATACATAACGTATTTGGTTATATTGATATTGAGCAATAGCATGGAAAGCAGTTATTCAAATTACCTGCTTCATTCTTTTAGTAAGAAGTGAGATTAAATTTTTGGGGTGGAGAAAAGGTTCTTTCCATTTCAGCCACAAAAGAGTTAACATAGCTAGGTCCAGATAACGATCAATTGATAAATGATGATTGAACCACATAGATAGTATTAGATTGCCTGTTTACTATTAGACCTTTTTCAACAGATTTAGCCTCAGTGATCTCTGGAATACTAGAAAATGTTCAACACTGACAAAGAAAGGAAACAAAACTAAATAAAAGAGCATCACAATGTGTAAGGGGGTCAAATAATTTGAGACAACTAGTTTATTAGTTAAGCCAAACACTTATGCACGTAAGCTAGGCTGTTTGGTTTCTATTTTCTTTTTTTTTTTCAATAATGTTTTAAATGTGCTAATTCTTGAGTATTAACTGGATTTTGTACATTAATGAACATGCGTGGTCCTGTTGTATTCTGCATAGAAGGAGAGAAGTAATGTACTAAATGACTAAATGTGTGGTAGATGCTGCATCAGTGTGTTTCCTTCCATTGGAATACACGCACAGTAGCACTGCAAAGGTGGTAATGTTGAACAGATTTATTTCTTAAAGTCTGTACTTAACGTGTTCGCATACTGTTAATCTCCTTGTCATATTTTGTTTGTTTGTTTATCATGTGCTAAACATATTCAGTACAAATATGCCTTCATCATGCTTTTAAGAGGAGGGTAAGTTATTTTGCTAAACACATTTCTCTCCTCTTTAAGGATAATATTTTGTCTTATATTTCTGATTTGTTAAGGCTTTTATAACTTGCTATCTTGCGCAGTGTATAAGCACAGGCTGTGTGCAAGTGCAGCTGCAAATTTGTGTCTAAGTGCCAATCTTTCTTTCTAAATCACTAAAATTCTGAATATTGTTCTCTGTTACCTATTTTCATTCATTTGTTAGTTAATTATTTTCAATTAATCTTCTGGAAATGTAAGTATTTTTTAAAAATTTCCTATGCTTTAAGAGAAATTGTTTTCATGAGTACAAATAATATGAAGTTACGAAATGTACATAACTTGCAAGCAAAGTTTGGCATGGTTTGAAAGAACTGTTTAATGAAACTTTTCCAGCTATACATAGTAATGCTAGAGAGATTTCTTTTTTAAATTTCTAAGTATAATGCTGGCTTTCCACATGTTTTTTAGAAGCAAACAAACCCCGAGCCCCATCACATTTCCTTGCAGTTGTAACTTAATCTCAAGCAGGTTTTTAGTAGAAAGATTGGAGCATGGCAAGAAGAATGATTTAGAACAAAACAAAACCTTGCGATCCCTCCCTCCTCTTACCTCTCAACTCACAACTGCACTGCTATTTGCATACTATAGGAATGAATAACTTTTCTCAGAACAAAAGGAAAACCGACTTCATTATGACAAGCAGCTAGCTGTATGTGTCTTAGAAAAATTAGGATTGATTGTACAGGTTTGGGGTATTAATAGCAAGTATTTATTTTTGGATTATTTTCTTAGAGAATGGGAGTGCAAGAAAATGTCATCTTCACATTCCAGAGCAAATTTAGATTTTGGTGAGGTGAGAGGAAGAGAGGAATAGTCTCCTAAATTACCTGTGAGAAGTTTATGACATGGCCACTTGACTGCATTGTTTTGTCTATGCACCTTTTGTCCATGTAAAAGTGTGTGATTCGCTTGAAAGGGGTCATCCCATTCTGTATACAGTGGAATGTCTGATAACCTCAAAGGGCATAAATCTTAACTTTTAAAAAGGAGTGCTTCTTTGGGTCACTTTGATCAGTGACAGGTCGAGAATGAGCAGAAACCCTTGGCTTCTCTTCCATGCTCATCTGGTTAAGTCCAGGGCACCCACTGCCTATTCTAGTTCTGGCAAGGAGTTGTTAACAACAGAAAAGAAGGTCTGGATTTGATTGATTAAAAAAAGCAGGCTTTTGTGATTGTCTGCTTTCATAAATGTTTTGTGCATTTGTCAGAATAAGAAATGTCATTTTTCTTCAGCCAGTTACCTTAAGGGCTGTAATGTTCTAAAATATTTTTAAGTTATTTCAGAAATGAGACCGTAAGAGAAATGGCTGTAACCCGCAGTGACACAAAATGCCAGAGCTGTGTACCTTTTTGTTAAGAAAGAAGTATGTTTAATCTGTTTCAGATAAAAAGGTAATAGGCTTTCCAGAAGCTTTTTTCAATGTGAGAGTGAAAATGCAGTATATCAGAATTATAAATGGATCTGTGCGTCATTATATAGTAATTTAGGATTCACTCAATGATGTAACAAAATTAACAACATAATTTCATTGTGTAACTGTATCTTATTAAAGAACAACTGTCTGACATTCTCTTACAGTTGCTTTATTTAACTTCATGCAAATATTATTAGTAGTGACATTTCTCTATTGTACATTAGATTCTCTCATTAGCATGATGTGTTAGTTATCACCAGAGAAATCACTTCTAGATAGGTGAGCGGGAAGCCAAGAAAACTAAAAATTATATCAATGATGTATATTAATATAGACGCGTCTGTTCATGAGAGATATGGTACAGTAAATTCAAGGGTTTTTTCCTTGCATAAATGCATGCTTATTCCAAGGAAAACTAAATAATACTTACAATACGTGGAGTATGCATTAATATTGCTAGAAATATTAAACTGTATACAACGTACCCTGCCTGTTTTGAGCTGTACTTGTATTCTTCAATCTGATAGTTCCTAACATTGATGTAGACATAGGCACGTAAACTGTTTATTGAACCAGTATTTAAAAATAGGAGTGTAGTGTAGTGTTTAATGAAATGAAGGTAAAAGCTTTTTAAATGTTGCTGTGTTCCTGGTCATAGAGGTTCTATGCAATTTTAACATTTATTAAGTAATTAACTTTTTTACTGTAGCATATAACTATTCTTTTAGTATAGGTGTACATCCAAAAAGAGTTCAAACTTAATTCGATACCAGGCTATAATTCCATACATTGATTTATTATGAACATTTTGGGAGGAAGATTAACATTAGTAAAATACATTTTGTAGTTTATGGTAGTTAAAAATCGCCTTTATCAGTAATCGTCAGCAAAATTTTTTTTTTTTATCACACCATTTTAAAGATTAGCTGACCCCAGGTGGGTTTTTTGTTGTTTTTCATGAATAAGTTCACATGCTAGTATGAATTCAGAAGCTTTATCAGGTTACATTGTTTCAATTCAGACACTTGCTTTAATTTCGTTGGGTATTTTGGTAAAACATGGTTTAGACCTGTAGTGGTTCATGTCCTTTTAGCAAATTAAAAATATTTGCATCAAGAATATTGTGCTGCTTCTGATGTGCCTCAGAACAGACACATTTGAAAATACTGTATACGACAAAAGCGCAGGATGTTTTGTGTGGCATATAGCTCTAGACATAAAAGTACATGCAGTGATATATACATGGCTATGTGCATGGTACATGATTAAAAATAAAAAAACCCCCTCTCAGTAACTTCTCTTACTGTGTTCACTATTTGCAGGAGAACTAAAACATAGCAAAATGTTTCCCGTTCCTCTGTATACATATTAATCTTGCACATATATACATACAGTGTTTGAACATATTTGTGCCATTGTATGTTTTAGTTGATGATGTGCTAAGAACGCTGTCAGATCTCTGCTTAACTTTGAGATACATATGCACAAAACTGTAAAATCTGCATGAAGCATTGAAGCATATATTAAAGCACATGATCAAATATATTGTGCAATAAGCACTAGAGTTTAACATTGTAAAATGTATAGCTTTTCTATTTTCTTTTTTTCTACTTTGTATTTTAGTAGTTACTTATGTATCATTTTATGGGGATTTGATTAATGTAGTGACAGAACAGATTTGGTATATAACAGCAGCAGAGTCTCCTGCTCTTATGTCAGGGTTAAGAGCCAAGGCAAATCTTCCCTAACTAATTAGATGCTGAGTAAGGCATCTTGGTGAAGTTGGGGCAAAAGTGAATGGGTCACAGCTGAGGCAAGATTGCAAGGACTGTAGTGATAGTGAAAGCATTCACATTTGCCAGGTCGTTGTGACACTGTGCTGATTGCAAAGGAACACTCTGTTCACTGATACAGAACTGCCGTCATAAAGTACAATCAGAAACAAAAGATTTAAAGAGCTTTTACTTCTTACTAGAAATGCTCAAAATATATGCTGCGTATAGCTTTCTTTGCTCCATTATTTCTCCCAAACAACAGTGCTTGTGATTTTGTAAAAGGATTTGCCTTGTAGACTAATGGTTCTTCGCAGTTTAGAAGAATTTCCAAACTTGGGGCTCCCAGTATAGCCAGGAGGTGATGAATCATACTGGCTCAAAAAAGAGAAGGCTGAAACAGAGAAGAGGGAGAAAGGGAGAATTCCATTGTTGCTGTCTTTTAATCTTCTAGTTCAGAAAGAGAATCACTAATACAGCTTTTTACTATAATTCAGAAAGCATCATGACAAAATTTCAGCATCTAGATAAACTGTAATTAATGGATTTATTTTTTGCACACCCTGCCTGTAGAAAGGGGTAAACTTAGAAAGCAGTTTTATTAAAGTCTGTGTGAAAATGCGTGCTTCAGCTTCACATGAGTCTGTCTAGTAAATGTCCAAAACAAGAGACTGTACATCAGCCTATGGACAAGCATCTGTTGCTTTGTTACTGCTCACCCCACTCATTATAGTAATGCCCTAATGCCTCCTTTCCCTTACTGAAAAACTGTTTTCTAAATGATCTTCCTCTGCTGACAAAGAACACAGTGCCACTTGTATGTCTGTGTCACACAACATTTTGTCATAGAGAGGCCGTCTCTTTCGGGGGGCGGGGGGTGAGCATCTCAGAATTGCTTTGATCGGTGTGAACTTGCCAACAATGTACCATTGATGCTATTCTGACTCTCTCGGGAAGCCATTGCATCCCCATCCTCTACCGGTGATGCGTATCTGTGCACTTGTGCAAAGGAAAGGAGAGGGTGTCATCTGCCACTTCCAGAGCACGGGAGTTCGGAAGAGAAAATGACACGATTACGATCCTGCCATTCCTTCTCATGCACAGCACAGAAGTCAGCAAGCTTTTCTGATAAAGTGAATAATAAGTGAATACTTTGAGAAGCTTTATAGAAAGTGAGAAAATTTATACTGGGGTTGTCACTAAAGCTGAAATGTACTGTCACTGGCAGGTAAACTTACTGTGATATTTGAAATGATGTTTATTTGGAAATGGACCACAACACAAATGCCTCAGTGCAGAGATCAGTGCTGCAATCTGCCTACCTGTGCATTTTGGAATGCACTCAATTATAGAAGAAATTGAGTAGCGTGGTGAATGTCTCTATGTCTCTGTTTTTTTGTGTTACCTACTGTGAGTAATGTTGTAAAGAGCTTTAATTGCTCTCCTTTTTCTCAGTAATTTTTAACAACTTGGGGAACAGTGAGGCACACCTGATGAACACAATTTATTTGTGATGGTTCTTTTTAAACTTTATTTAACCAAAATTCCAGGGAAGGAGACAGATTACCTGATACTCTGCGTAGGTATTTTCTCCATGCATTCCGTAGTGTATTTCTTATCGGTAACTTTAAAATGCAGTACTTCTGTCTTTGAACAGTTTGAATGAAAACGTCATATGATGTAGTTCTTTTCATACCAACAACTCAACATTTGGTGTGTACCAGTGAGAGGAAAATAGAATATAAAGGATCATATCCTCACTGTGATCCGAGCATGTGTTTTCCATTCATGTGATTGGAGGCCCTCTCATGCATCAAGGATAGCATATAGTTTAGGTACAGAATTACAGATAGCAATGTACTAGCCTACGGAGTGAGCTGTAACTAGGAGCTCAATTCTGTAAGCCTTCTGTACGCATGTAACTTTTATGAAGCTAAATGTGCAGGTATATTGCAAGAAGAGATTCTATAGTGGTAAAGAAAGTTGCTCTTGTGTATTTTAATCTTTTCTATTATTCAGATGCTAAGGAGATGAACATAATTTAGGAAAAAAAAAAAGGTAGCTAGGCATTGCACTTTCTTAAAGAAATCTAAGCCTGGCTTACTGTTCTATCACAATCCAGAAATTAAACTGTTCTCTGTTAAAGCCTCTGGTCAGGTATAAGCTTTTAGACATTACGGGCCTGTGTGTGATTTTATGTATAAGTTACTGAAAGCTCAGTTTTTCATGGGTTACCCTGGAATCCAATGCAAAATTATGGCTACTTCCAGTTTGCCTCTGAAATGTTGAGTTTTTTGAACAAGAAATCTCAAAATGAAATTTGGGCAGTGTTATTCAACGTGAAATTAAATTGGAGGATAAATGTTTGCAAGACTCCTTGCTAACTGTAATTGCCAACTTTTCCATACAAAGCATAGCAACACAGTAGGATAAAAGGTAATTTAATCAATAAAATAGCATTTTGAAAGGAATTATTCTCGTTTACGTAAAAATTTGCCTTCCCAAAGTATTCTATCTTCTCTGCTTTCTCATTAATGAAAAAAAAAACCAAACACCAAAAAACCCCACCAAACAAACCTGAGGATGTTATTGTCAGATCTTTTTATGCAGATTGATTTCCTTTTAGCATATTCATTGCCCTTTGCCTGCACAGAATACGAGACCTTGTGTACTGTACTGCAGTTTTATTGCTGCTTTCAGAGGGATGTCTTGTGAGATGTTACGGCTCCTGCGGAAGTACCACGGCAAAACGTCATTTTATGATAGATCATTATTGATATCCTTTATTTATGCCTTTCCTCATTTTTCTTTCTTTGCAGTTTTTCTTGCTCTGTATATATATCTGAACATGTATTAAAAGAAAAACTCTTCTTGGTAGTAATTGAATAATTAAAAGAATCTTGATTGTAAGGGACTGTAGGAAGAGATGAGGTGCAGAGAGGAGAAGCATCCCTTCCAGGGATGGCTGAATGTAGGTGCTGACATGTAAAGAGTTCAGTGTTTTGTATTTCAGTGTGCCTGTATGCAAGAGCATGATAAAAACGTGTGATGCTCTGGCTTATCACATGGAAGGTGCTGAAAAGCATCTCAGTTTGATCTCTACTCTGTACAATTTCTTAACCCAGGTATTGCTAATGTTTAAAAAGGAGCCTTCAGTGTACTTGTACTCTTACATCTCAAATGTGAGCTTTGTGTTTATTTGACAAAATAAATACCAAGAAAAATGGGAAAATTAAACTCATAGCATGCTTGAACACTTTGTTTTTTTACTACAGAGACTTAGACAAAAAATAATCAGCTTGGACATCAGTGAGTTTTTAAAAAACAATTAAAACCATAAACACCTATCACTGTATTCAGACTTAGTTGTTAATTAAAAATGTGCCAAGTTTGTGCTTTTTTTTTTTTTTTTCCTTGCAGGAATTCTCTAAAACTTAAATTTAATGTCAATCTGTAAAATGGAGTTAATAGGAAAGCAGTACCCTCAAAAGTGGTAGCGACTGTATTTCTGAGTAGTGGACATTGGGGTTTTCACATTTCTTCTGTAACTTTTAGTGGCTGTTTGTTCCCTGGACAGTATACTTTTTAAAATACTTAAATTTGATAAGAACATCTGAAATAGATGTCTTGGGGAGGAGGGAGGTACAAAGTAATGAAGAGTATGCAAGGAAAAAAATAATTACTTCCAGCTGGCTTTATATAATAAAACTACTATTAAAATGAGGAGCGCCATTAGCAAGGCTTTAATTATATATTTTCTTACATTTCTAAATAAACAGCATAGTCTTTAGGAAAAATAACACTTAAATGAGTTAAGCGTGACAGCCCTCGCTCTAGCCAGGGAAAAATATAAAGAAGTACCAACTCATCTACCCTGCCTTAATGCCCCACAGCAGTTGACATTGCTGGAATGCCTCCTGCAGCTGGTGGCATATGACTGTCATTTGCAGGCAGGATATACGGAGAGTTTATACAATGGAGGCATTCATGAAAGTGTTCCTCATCTGGGACTCCTGCAAGCTCTCATTTTATTGACCCTGTCAGAATTTAACTGGTGGGCTGTCAAATTATGTGTTGCTTTATCTAATATTAGTTTTTCTTTTAAATTAGAATGCATGGAAGAAGGGGTTGTGTAAAGCAGGTATGAAAAGCAAAAACAACTTCTGGCTTACTGTTTCTAAACCAGGAAAGACATAACAGCTGTGTAAGAACTTTATCCTTTGTGCTACAAATTAGGAGGATTCTATTTTTTGCTCAAGATTAAATAATGTCATTTATTTATGGAGTTTTTTTCAGGGCTTGGGTGGGGTGGGGTTTTTTTAGCATTCAAAGCCTTAAACAAAATTCCATTTTCTAAATTACCGTGTCCCTCAAGTGTAACTCGAACATCGATGTACAAACAGTTTTATAAAACAGCTCACTCTTTAACTGCTGGTGTCCTTAAAGACAGCAGGAAAAGTGCTCTTTGTACAAGCTTCCCCAAAAAGAGGTTTGTTCATATGCTTTGCCGCATCTTTATGCAGCATGCTGTAAAGAAATGCTCGATACTTAACGGTTTTTATAGTGTTCTGCAAACAATGTAATAATCTGAGAGGTGACTGATGATTATAAATATGTTCTTTATATCACAGATTGGCTGCTTATTAATTCAATGGTGTTGAGGCATGACCTCTCCAAAGCCATAATTTGCATAAAAAAATAAAATGTATGCACAGCTTCATTGATACCTGGGAGAGAACTGGTTACAGCAGCAGACAGCACACCAAAACATTGGCTTCATGCAGATGGAGCATACTGCAAGAAAAGTACCTTACGCAGTGAGTTACTCATTTTAATAGATCCTCCTATCCTCCAGTTCTTTGTTAATGCAATGCAAAAAGTTCAGTTCAGGGTGGGGGGAGAGAGAGAGGGAATGAGAAAGTATGGTCAGATTATTTTAAGGAAAGTAAATTTTAACCTGGAGGCTATCAATCACTTCATTTCTCCTAGAAAAAAAAAAACCCTCAACTCACCATATATATGTTTTTGTTCATGTATGGAAATAAGGTATGGCATCTGTCTGTCTGATACGGGATCTCATTATCATAGATTTTACTTATTATATTTTCTTATTATTGTTCTACTTTTAAAAAAATGTTGGATTTCTACTAGAATAGTGATAGCTGAATCATAAACACTGTTTTACATTAAGAAATGTATATGGCTGGCTGTGTTTGTCTTGTGCCATATATAATTTCCAGTTTCTTCCCACGTTGCTTCCTTCTTTCCTAGAATACAAAATCACTTTAAACACAAAAGACAGAGTAATCTAAATAGAATATTACTACACTATTTTGCAAGACCTCCTGAAATACTGCTCTGGAATCTACAGAGATGATGATTTTTCTCTGCAGGGATAAATAAGAAAGAGAACTGAAACATTTTAATTCACTTGGTATTTTTTTTACCTTTTGATGTAGCGATCTGAAGACATTGTCTTCCCTTGAATACTTAAAAAAATAAAATTGTTGCATAAGCTGTAATATTAAATTAGTATTCAGCAATTCTAAGATAAGTTATTTACGAGAATTTGACAAATGTAGAATCTCTCTCATGGTAAGTGAATTTTCATTCCAAGGAAAATGCTACTGTTCCAGTTTTGGCATAGCAGTTTTGTAAGTGGCATTTTTTGGTTTCTTTTCCCCAAAAATTGAAGTACATACATACTGCTATATTTTCTTGTTAATGAGGGTAGTTTCATTAGTGGCTTCTCAGTCTGATTATCTAAGGAGAGAAGTAAAAGCTGGGTTTTAGAAGACAACCAAGAACTTGGAAAATGTTCAGACAACAGTAAAAATGATTTGTGAATTTCCTACATCATCAGGCTTACTTGACAATTTATTTAAAATCATTTCTATCTGTTTTTCCCATTGTGAAAGCTTGTTTGAGATAGTCAGCCTGTCAGTACGCTATTACAGGTCAAACTCAAGGTATCTCAAATGCTTCTGCTGCTACAAAAGGTTTCTGTGGAAAAACAATACTTTACAACACTAGAAAATTTTAATTTTAAGTGCCTAGTCCTGTTCTCACTGAAATCAATACATGTATAGTCTATAATCACAGACCTGGTCTGAGGGCTTTTCCTGCAGTCTTTCTCCAGGAAGAGGTAATTGGTGCTTTGCTTGTTCCGTGATGAAGCATGTCTGAAATATGTATTAAGTGAAGAAATAATTGTAGAAGTAAAATTTGGGGAAGGGGTTAAAGCATTAGAGAATTGTACTCTAGTTTGAAGTAATGCAATATTTGTAGAAGTATGACCTTTAAAATCTAGGTCCTTCAAAATTTTAATTACACATTTCAGAGGAACTGTGTGGTATGAGCTTTAGTAAGGTTTAAAAAAAAAAATCCTCTGTTAAATGAGTGCTGGGCATTTTTTTACTTTAAAATGCAATTTTATTCTGGCATAAAAATGTATGTTTCATTAATGTATCTCTTCATTAATGAAATCTTTCAGAAGGCCGTGGAAGGAGATTATTTAACTCATAGTGTAGACAGCAATGATCTTAAAAAGTAAAATAACGTCACAAATCCCCAAAACAAAACTAACCCCACTTTAAACATCTTAAGTTGGTATTTGTGTATCTTTGGCATGAAAGTTGCTTAGACATGAAATAATGTCTTCCTGCACATTCATATTTTGCTTTTTGCTAATGCTGGGAAGTTAAAAGTCAGGTGTGAAAATGTTAAATCAATTCAAAGTATATGCAATTTTATAGTTACGAAGTTGAAATTTGGTTTTCTCCAAATAGACCTATATAAATCATGTTTTCTATGATTTTTCAATTTGCATTTTTAAAGGCCTTTTTTAATGATACCAAACCGAAATAAAACTTTTCTAATATGTAAAGTACATGAAGTACATAATTATGAAAAATGCATAAAGCAAAGGTGTAGGCATGAGACTGATTTTAAATGACTGGGGTTTTTTTCTGAATCTATCCCTTCCATACCACATCCCCATCCCTTCCAAAATTCAGCAGTGGTCAGGTGTGGCATTTTGATTCTATCCACTGACTTGCATATGCATGTTTATACACCCACAAACTGTAAAAAGAAAACTGACTAAATGTGGCTTCAGGGAAAAGAAAGGAGTGGTGGGCGCAGATACCAGCTGGAGCTTGATGCATGTGTTCTCTTCTGTGGCACCGTTTTGTTGTTGATGTGGGAATGTAGCTAAACAGTGGCTACAGATGCTTCACTAAATAAGGATCCACATAAATTCCAGCTGTGAACTTGTGATTCATCCTTCCCTGCACAAAAGATATGTTTCCATATGTCTCATTATGTTCCATATTTGATTTTTATCACACACCGTGTGCCAGTCTGAATCTCGTCTACATGCTTTTTATGGATCCTGTAACCCTTTCCCTCTTCCTCCTTTGAATTAAGAGTCATAACGCACCCTAGCCTCCATGCAAAAAATCCACATTACAATAATACGGCATCTTTGTAAATACTTTTTTAATGAATCAAGTACATGAATAATGTATCTATGTAACCACTGTAACACAGAGTCTGGACGTATCTATAGAAAATCATAGTACTCCATTTGAAAAGTATTTCTTTTGAAGCTAACTCTGCAGTCCTTAGAATGATCCGAGTTCTAAATAATTTCATCTTTAAAAACACTTGTATCTTACTTTACCTACTCTAAATGTTTTTTTGTGATATTATCTGTGTCTAGTGTACATAGCTTCTTTTTATGTTTTTAAGTGTGTAATTGATTATTGATAAGGACTCTCATTTTGAATTATGAATAATATCCGTTGTTAAACCATTTATGCTCTCTGAGACTCATGGAAAAGAACTGCAAAACTGTCACTGGTTCCATGGTACCAAATAAAATAAATTCATTCATTTATTTATTTTTCTCATATTACTCTTATTTGGTTATATTCTCTTGATCGGAATTCAGGATGTTTTTTTCTTCCGCTACCATAATGTATATATGGAAATTGGCATCTAGAAATGTAGGCATCCATAGCCTCAAGAGCATACAAAACACTGTAGTTTGAAATATTGAAAAACAAAGTAAGGGTTTTAAAAATGCTAGCTGAATTGCAGTGTAGGTTTCCGAGTCCGCTTATTGTAATACAGTTAGGAGAAAAGTGGTCCCTGCCTCATAACTGGAGTGAAATGTGGCTGCTGGTCAGCTCTGTAAGAACCATACTGCTGCTTGAGCTTTGCAGTAAGTTTTACATATGAGAGTCATTTACTATCATAAAACTACTCCGAACATGCGGCATAAGTCAGCATTGTCATATTAGACAGCTGTAGTCTAGAAAGTGCCTGTCTTCATGAAGGTAAAACCTCAGAGGTTGCTGTAATTATTAAAAGTCATGATTAAAGTGCTAAATTTAGTCATTGGCTTTTGTGAGTTGTTGAAGCCAATGCTTCTAGCTCCAGCACAAATTTTAAATGGCGTTTCAGGAACTGGATAAAACGCTTGCAGTCTTCAGAAGTGAAGTTATTGTGCAGATGTTGCAGCAGTACTGTAATTTCCATACTAGTCAATTACAGTACGCTCACCTACATAGGTAGTTGTAATTATGTTGACTGAAGAAAAGTGCTATGAGAATACAGTTTTCTGAAACAAGGTGTATCAAAGCAAATACTGATATGTGCTATAAAGCAGCACTGTTTATCTGTGTGCAGTATTGTGTTACAAGGGGAAAAAAAGACTGGTCGTAATTGAAATTCTCAAGGCAAGTCAGATATCAACATTATACCAAAAATTTTCAACAGAATGGGTCGTTAATTAGGTTGTATTTTAAATTGAAGGTCACTGTGTTATAGATTTCTGTGGGAACAAGAAGAGAGAGCATCTAGCTAAAATGATGAGTAAGTGCGGCCTGTTCTCGGCAGTGTCTGTGGTACCATTGAGTTGAACCACTGGTCACTGTCAAATTCCAATCAAAATGCAGATAAGTTTAGCATAAACATAATAAGGTGTTGGTGTGTTTCTAGAACCGTGAAGAAGACTTTAACTGGAGTGGAGGCTGGAGATTAACAGTTTGTTTTACAGCTAGGTTAGGTATTTCAAATCAAGTGACTGGTGCTGCTTGTAACAAAGCATCTGCAAAGTTTGTCAGTGTGATGTTGGTATTCTGTGTTCAAGAAGTTCAATGTCAACACAGCTGTGACTTACCACTTTTAGCAACCTCTCAACTGGGAATTAGATAAAATACCTTGAATTTGGGCATGAGGTTGGGGGAGAGTGCTGGGACAGGAGTATAATTTCAGATGCTATTAATTTTCACAAAATAACATTTGTGTGCTTTGTCTTGCCAGATAGTCTACAATGCTTTTCCTCATTTCACGTGCCAGGCTGTTTTTATATTATCATTTCCTTCTCTGCTGTGTTTATCTTTTCTGAAAATGGTGAATGTAAGCTATTATAGACTGGGTGGGTGGCACACATTTGCACAGTAACTTTTAAAACACAGAGCAAGCATTTTATTTGGGTTTTGAAAACCACTGAGAGAACTTAATGCAGCTGCTCTCATGGCATCAAAGTGAAACATGTAAAAATCTCACTTTCTATTCTAAATAACCTTAGGGCTGTTGAGTCAGATATTTCCGGGTTGACGTGTTTTGCACAGGAGTGACAGTGGCATTGAGTATATATAGTAAATCTTAATGTTCCACTGAATCTCTTCACTCTTTTATGAGTTTCGCAGTGTACTCATCCTTAACAAAACGTCGACTTAAAACATGTCACTTTGCCATAGCTGAAATTACTTACTTGTTTTTAATAAAAAAGCAACTCTTAATGGGCTATTTTACTGTAGGCAGTAAGGAAAGGAGCTTTCCAGTTTAGTAGCAAGTAGTTCTTCTGAACCATTATTTGCTGTCATATCTACTTCTCATCCAGCAATGTGGAAGGGGTTGCATGATTAAAATCTGAGGATGCTGAATCAGGATCCTGGTGTGCATATCCCACGCCAAGTAGAATTAATATTCTTAGAGAAATCTAAGCTTTTTTTAATGCGTGTCTTTCAGTTCCATTAGGTAAGAGTCCTGCGTTTCCTAGGAACTTCCCTATATCCGTGACCTCTGTCAGTAGCAGAGGTGGTCTTGCTGATAATAAAGGTGACTTGTGGTACAGTGCTGCTTTGGTTTTAGTTTTCCAAAATTCAGGATGAATTTAAGATGAGAGGTGCCATATATTCAACATAATCCTTGGATCCTATCCTGTGAAGTAGAAGGCTTTCTTAACTGGTGGCACTCAGAAGCTCCAGCTGTACAAGTTCAGTGAATTCAGTCCATATTCTTTTTAAGACAGAAATGGCTCTTCAGTTTCTAGGCCAGTTAATAATCCTCCTCTTAACTATGCTGTACATATCGCAGATGGTGCTTGACGGACTAGTCAGTGTCTCAAAGGTCACCACAACACTATTAGCTAGATCACTGTGCCCTTTGTTTCTTGAGGATGCTTCTG
>VWZL01001298.1:469512-532012 GCA_013396915.1 Stercorarius parasiticus | reverse complement strand
TTTTAAAAAAATAATCAAAAAGAAAAGACAAAGCCCCCATGTGAAGGCATGAAATTATAAAACACTTTCCTGTCAAAAGGAGATTTATTTTCCATTTTATGTGTTTCTCCAGGTTAATTTCACAGCCATCAGACCCCCCCCGAAAGGCCAGCTACCCTCATCTTACGTTGTACCTGCCTGTACTAGGAAAGCAGGGGGTGGCAGAAGCAGTAGTACTGATGTCTGTTTAAGTGAAGTAGCATTTACTTTTACTAGATGTGGATACTTACGTATCATCTATAGCATCTGATTTCCATTCATCAGCATATTATTTACATATGAATGTTCTGAAAATAAGAGAGTGTCTGTTTCTATTGCAATTGTATAATTGACCAAAAAAATTTCCTACAACAATGTAGGCGTTGTGTAGTACAAATACAATGAAATAGAAGTGGCAATTATGCAAGCACATAGAAAGTTGTCCACATCTTTTTAATTTAATCTCAAATGGTAAAAGCCACTTACGCTTTCTAGGAATTTTTAGAAATTATTTGCTTGCCCTAGATTTTGCTTTGTTTGTTAATATCTAACCCACAGATGGAAAACTGTTTGTTTGAAGCTGGTCAGTAAGCACTGTATCTTTGTGTTAAATATTACTGAGCTGATCCTAATTAGGACACGTTCTCCCTATTGCTCCTTTGAATTTTGTTCCTCTGCATTAGGATGAAGATATTTAGTTGGCGAGGTACACTGCCACTGTCTGTGCAGTATGTGTTCAATAGACATAAAATAGACTTCATTCTCATGCAGGTAACTTAACACTTTAAATGAACATAAAGTTAACCAATAAGGGTTAAATTGTGAAACAGACCTATTTTCCAAACAAAAGCAACGTATGTTTAATTAGTGTTTTCTGGACTGACATTGGATTCTCTGTGCATATGAAACGGTGCTTTCTATCTAATAAAAAAGAAAACCTTTTTTGTTAAGAAACAGTTTGAAGAATATGGCCTCAAGACAATCAGTAATACTTTTCTTACTATGGTTCTACTTCAAGTTTGTGTGGAAACTCCTTACACATACAAACCATCTCTAAATAAACCCAACTTCACCCTCCCCAGCGTCCTCTCCTTTGTATTTCAGTAGGGAGCATCTGTAGATCTCAGCTGGCATTTAGAATGGCTTTTTAATCGTAGCAGCTTCTCTTCTGCTAGGTGTGCAGAGGGATTTTGCTAAGTTTCCTTACACTAAATTCCGATGATGGCATCCCAGGTTGCTGATTCAAGATTTTGCTGCTCCGTGGTGTCACTTTTGACGGATGGTACCTAATGCAATCAGCCACCACTAAGGCAAGGCCTTCGTTTGACCAAAGGGTCTGAAGGAAAAAAAAAAAAGAAAAAAAATGCATCCCAGCCCTCCACCCAACAACCAAATAGGGCAGGCTGTTTCTGAACCGCTCTGTTCCAATGGTTTAGCAGAAGATGCCTCCCTTTGCGCATGTTTTTGATAAATTTAAGAAGTCAAATCACTGACACAGATGGATAATCCAAGTGTATAGGGTGAAGAGTTATAAATTAACACATTATTCCCTCTTAATGTGAAATACTTGAGAATGCATTTTCTCGGTCCCCTGACATCTACCCAGTGAGGGCTCGCATTGTACTTTTCAAGTGGCATTGATTTGTTAAAGCGCTGAATTAGCATCTCAGGCCAGCTGCCTGTTCCACTGTTGTGTTGTTGGGTTCATTCTCTCTCTCTCTGCCTTGCTTCCCGCTGCCTTGGCCACACACAGGGCTTCAGCCTGCTTACCCCAGCTTTTCCCCTCTGTTATTTTAGCTAATCCAGGTAATACACTCACCAAATGTGCCTTGCCGAGCTGAGTAAATTAACATATTTCTCATTGCATAAAGCTAGTAATATGCACGTGTGTGTATATGCATGTGCATGCGTGCGTAATATTTTGGTTGGACTGGGGAAGGAATAAGTGGGGGGCGGAGGGGAGAAGCCGAGGGGCTGCAAGGATGAATGGCTGTGTTTACCAGCCTCATTCTCCAGTGAAGTTACACATTGTTCTTTTATTTAATTTGCGTTGTGCCAAGGTCTTCCATACAGCAGCTGAGTCAAAGGGGAAAGAGAGAAGAAATAGAAGGAATATATGTCAAGTCAGAAAAGCGACTGAAGTGCAATATTAAACCGTATCTTAAGTCTGAATTTGAGAGTCTCTACTACTTTGTCTAGTTGTTCATTAATGAATGTCTGCACAGATCTAAAGATAGTTTGTGCTTACATGTCTGTATTGAAATATGCTATTTATAACTGCGATTTTTTATTCTGATTGTAATTAGCTGGTTTTAAGACTTTCCTTTTCCCACTCTTTCTTTCCTCTCTCAGGCTTTCCCTATTGCTGCTATCTTACTATTCACTTTTAACATTTTCAGTGCAACTTCATATTTCTTATGGTGGCACCTGACAGATTTGCAGCTATGCCCTAATTGACTAAATTACACTAGTAATGCATGTATTGCAGCAATGAAGATTATGTACATGAAATTAACATTACATTTCATTTAAGATGGCTAATAAAATGGTCATATTTTTATCTGCGGTTCCTTGGCATAGATGAACCAGATTTCTAGAGCTACTGCTGAGTAATGAAATGACATTCTTTTATGCTGCACATTAGTTATCCCTGCACTATTTTGATTATCTTTTTCTTACCATTG
Organism: Stercorarius parasiticus; assembly: GCA_013396915.1. NCBI lineage: Eukaryota > Metazoa > Chordata > Aves > Charadriiformes > Stercorariidae > Stercorarius > Stercorarius parasiticus. The sequence continues at coordinate 529,310 of VWZL01001298.1, read as the reverse complement.
TTTGCTGTAAGAGTTTAAGGTGATTTCTTTCCCATGTGATGCTTCTGATAAGGGAAATTTCAGGAATAATCAACAGAAATTTTCCTTTCTGTCTTTTATAGCATGACAAATTCTGTTGTTTGGGATACAGTGCTTCTGGAAACCTTTTCTTGCAGGTGAATAAAGTGATACACTTTTCTAGGCATCAGAAACAAAACGTGAGCAGGGTTCAAAATCTCAAATAAACTGAGTAAGATATACATTGGTCACCTATTTTGTTTATAGCTACTGGCATAATCTTCTAATAATTGCATAATATTTAGCACTAATTAGAGGCCATATTTTGAAAATCGTAGTTGCTATTAACACAATAAGACATTTTGACTGCATGAAAGCATGGATTAGATTCCTTGCCTATTTACATTCTATCTTTTCAAAGGTTATGCATCTATTAAGCTTCCAACACATTAGCACTAGAGTATTTGCTATTTGTGACATTTATATCAGTTTTCAAATATAAAGTAGTGTTCTTTGCCTTGAGATGCTTACATTCAAAACCTAGACTCAACAGACTGAGATTAATATAATGTCCTGGCTGAGCAATTGGTCCTGATTCCATAGAGATATTGTTTGGTAGATAACAGTTTTAGAGTTATGGCTTCATGGAGTTGAGGGGATTAGGCAACTTTTGTCTGCTAACTGGGTTAACTGAAGCCACCAATGAGATAAGTAGAAACGGAAGACAGTAGGTCTTCCTATGTTTTCCCAGTAATGTGTTACTTTCTTCAGAGAGCGTTGCCTGCATTGCCACTGTAACTTTGTGCAGAGGACAAACCAAGTGTGCCCTGCTGTGTTAATGTTACATAAACATGAGACGCCATGCTGAAGTGCATCTGATACACGGTGTAGGCAGATGGATATATTTCTATTATTTTAGGCAAAGAGGGGCTCTGAACCATTAGAGACTGGTTTAATCATGCAAGTGATACACTCGGCTTAGGGACCTGGCAGCAATGAATGCTGCCCTCTGAGCACCTAGTGTCAGCTGAGGCATAATTTCTGGTGGTTTTGGCAGAGGATTCTGGACCCTGTTTGAGGAAAAGGTGAAATAAGAGCGAGGATCTGCAGAAGGACTAATGGAAGAGGTGACCAGATGGAAACAAAGCTACTCACAATACTGATACCAACAGTTAAAAGAGATAGGTCTTTCTTTCCTTGTCCCAAATTCCGTTCAAATCTGTAACACCTATTCTTTAATATCAGGAATGTCTAATATCACGGGTCATATTAAAGCTGCTAGAAGTACCCGTGCCATGTTGCGATAGAAAAAAGTATGATACTTAGCACTTGCAGCAGCCACAGATTTCAAGCAGGCTCTTTCATGAGGCTCTGAAGCGGTGTTCTGACTGCGGTTCTGTATCTTCTCTAGGGTTATTTCTTGCACTGGTAGAATTGAAGCCTCGGTTGATGATGTGCACGCATCTTCTGTTGTCATACAGAAATCAATACAGTCTTATCCCTACAGACTTTAGAATTTAACTGGAACACAATAAAGGAACAAGAAAAGGTGGAGAATGGACTATCACCATAGCTAATCTGACAATAAATGTGGCCAGAGTGGTCATTCCTTATAATAAAAAAAAAAAAATAAAATCAGTTTATAATGAAGACTTCTGTTCAGTCTTTTTATTTTTTTTATGAGAGACACATTAGAAGTTGGACTTATGTAGAATAAGTCAGAGAGACACATTTGACTGGAGGTTCATTGATATATATTCCACCAAAGAAATTTTTAGTACATGCGTGGGTGTAGAAAAAAACCACCTCATGAACCTTTTCTGTCCCATTTTCAAATTATCTGAAAGCACTTTATGAAAATAAATTGTGTTACCTAAATTCTGTGGAATAGGACTTCATTTCTTGTGGAAGCTGGCACCGAAATAGAGAATTAAGTTACTACCTTAAGTACTATGGCAAAGCAGAAGCTGAATTTCTAAATGCCACTCCTGTTTCTAACCACAGGGATGGAATTGTCTCTGTAGAGAATTTAATACGAGGTATTGCTAGTGTTCCACAATCAAGTTCTTCTGTTATTTCATATTTTTGTGCACTGTTTTTTGCCAAAGATGCCAGGAGCATTGTGAGTTCTCAGTAAGAGGAACAATTTGTAGACATTAGTTCATAACTATGGTTGATCAATAAGAAAAAACCATGAATGACAGGTTACACTGCAGCTCCTTTGTCAAAGCATTCTCTACATTTTAGTCATTGCACTCGTCAAACCTCATTTCAGTAACAATGATTCTTCTCCTGCTTACTGAAATGACGGTCAGTAATGTCAGGTCATGATACGGTTGCACAGCCCTTAGTGATTTGAAATAGATGCAGGCCTGCCTATGATTATTTTATGATTGTCCTGTAAGTGTTGACCAAGCTTTGAGGGAGAACTTTCTAGGCCTTGCTTTAGTGCCATGATGGAAGGACAAAGGAAAGGAGTGCTGGTGGCCAGGCTTCAGATAAAGAGCCTTTCGTATGAACTGACTAATTCCCTGAACGCACTATGTGGATATCTGTGTGTGAGCCAAAAGGTAGTTGATGGAAATAGCAGAGTTCATATACCAGCCTTTCTTTCTGTGCCCAATTTCCCTGCCCAGTGCAGGCAGCCATTTATGACCATGTCAAATAAAAGCGAGTTTCTCCCAGAATTATGCTCTTGTGTGAAGGTGCACGTTTCCACTAGTTCTGCCTGGGAAGAAGTCTGTATTCAACCCCTTGGGAAAGCTTCCATGCAGATGGTGGTATGGGAGCCCCCAGAGCCAGCCCCTGGCAACGGAATAAGCAGTTCATTCCAGCTCTTCGGAGGAGGAGGAACAGCAGAAGGGTTGTACTGGTTTGATACCTCAGCATCCAAGCCCCGTGAACTCGGTGGAGGACTGTCATTTCAGATGCTTCTCCAGAGATACACGAACCTAAACAAGCAGCCAGAAAACTTTTAACTGAAGATGTGAATTCACTCACTCACTGCCTTCTCAGGACTCTGCAGCTGTCTCCTCTGGCACTAGCCCCTGCATTGATTCCAAATCCTAAATAGGAAAAGATTCTTATTGTTGTGGAGGAGGAGTCAGACAGGCACCCAGATGTTAATTCTCTTGCAGCTTCCACTGGACTTTTGTTGGTGCTAAATGTCCATCCTCTGTGAAGGAATTAATATTATTTATATTGCCTAGAGATACTACCTAATATTGATTCTTGGCTTTTCAGTTCTAAGTATTCCGTTCTCTTTCTTCAGACCACTGTCTTACCCTTTCTGGTTTTTGTGCCAAACCCCAAAAAGTCCAGGCATCCTCACTCAGAAAAATGGTTGACTGAGGTATTTTTTTTCTGTACAGCTCTGCTTCCCAACATGTTCTAATATGGGCAGAATTCTGATTGACAGGGTTGATTTTCTAATGTTCTACTATCTTCTTTCTACCCTGTCAGCAGATTAAAGGTTAATGGAGCACAGAAATTTCTAGACATTTAGAACCTGCTTGCTACCTTCACCCATTCTGTCATCCAAGGATTGACTGATTAGCTTAAAGAAAACGTACTTTATAACATGCAAGGCCACTGTTCCTGACCCAAGCTTAAAGAATGTAGCAGGATCGCAGAGTGTTTTCTTTCTCATTGAAAGCGTTCAGGACTGAGGATTATTTCGAACAGGTTGAACCAAGCCTTCAGTGATACATTTAGGAAGTGGTAAAATGCCTGGTATGCTGGGGAAGTATGTGCACAATGGGTACCATTGATGGTTTTTCTACAGAGATGAGCTTGAGTGGGGATCTTTCATCTTTCCCAGATGGACAGTTTGTCAGCTGTCAGAAATAGGTACAGCAGTGAAGAACCAAGGATATCACTTTTCTTCCTATCCTGCATCATGTTATATTTTAACTCCTTGAGAATTCTGAGGACCTGAGAAATAATAGATATTAGTGTCTTTCTAAGTATTCAATTTTGCCTTGGCAGCCTAGTGGCCTCTTGGCACTTCCTTATATTACTTCATGGTGTCTAGGAAGCCAAGGGGAAACAGACCACTCTTAAGATAGAAAAGTTGACTGATTTGGAATGATTTTTAAGTTGTATCAAAGTCAGTCCATGAAAGCATCCATCTAAAGTGAAGGCAAGAAAATATGACTGGAATTCCAAGGTATATCACCACTGATTGATGTTCTCAGCTATGCCCTAGAGACCCATCAGCTTGTGCTCTGTGTATGTTTCCTATTTTTTGTTACAGTGGTGATAGTGCTGCTGGTACCAAAAACAGTCCTTTCTTCAGTAGCCCCAAACAGACCATTGTCGCATCTTTAGTCAGAATTAAATTGTATTTTTCAGCCCTGAAGCTCTGAAAGACATCTTGATCCCTCTGCAGCATAGCTGTGTTCCCTCCGTCTGTAGTCTACATGCTCCTTGAGATTTGTGTCTAGGCTGCCTGTGAAAGAGAATTAAGAGAAGCAGATCATATGTCCTAGGGAGCAGTCTGTATGTGTTTGTTCTGTAAAGATCCCCATTTCACCATAAGAAAATTTTTAGGCATCTGTAAAACAAAAGAAAAAGGTTCTGTACTTGTACTCTAGATTAGCTGGGTATATATTTTAAGACAGTGTCAAAGACAGTTTTGTCGCAAGAAGAATCTAAAGTCTGCCACCTCTCAAGTGAATTTTACTCCGAAGTACAGTGTAAGCATTGGTTGTTTTTCTGCTTTTTTGAATTGAGATGGTACAACAGAGCTGTATACAGAACTATCTACCCCTTATCCACTTTTTTTTTGATTAATATGGTACAATGATGCAGCCTCTCTATGTGACTAGTCTGTGCTATGGTGAATTGTTAATAGATTGTTTTGATGGAATGGAGATCAGGGATTTTTCGTTTAGGTGGAAGACCTAAACTGTATAAAGCAGAATTTAGTACGAATTACTAGTTGCTCCTCATTGGAAGGACTGAATGAGAAGAAACCCTGTTAAATGAAAAGAAGTAATTATAAGCAAGGACAGATCATACTGAGCACTAGAAAGCCTGGGTCACATATGTATATTTGAGGTCGCAGACGTAAATTCACAAAATCTATAGCCTTGTATAGAAATGGTGAATACATTCACACTTATTCTAGGTAGGATTAAAAGTAGCCCCTTCAAAAAGATGGCAGTTCTTTTACAGTTCATAGGCTTGGGTCATTTAGGTGCTGAAAATTTTCTGAAATGCAAGAGTGTACCTTTAAAAGAACAACTGTGGATTTCTAGCAACAAGGTCAGATTTTGCAGAACACAAAAACAGTTTCTGGGAACTTTGTGTTCTGAGTGAGTATATTATCATCCACAGACTAAATTTAAAGTATGTTTGCCTTCAGCAATGGAGCAGCTTTGATGGCATATATGCCTACTTAACTTTTCGTCTTTGCTCCAAAGGCAATTCTTCATGCTGAACCTTTACACCACTGTGTTACATATTCATAGTAAACATAAAGCAAACTTGACTCTGTATAGCCAAACACATTGAAAAATATTTTGTATGTGTAAGGAAGCACTCCTTTTCCTTCCTTATTGCCTAACACAGGTACTAATTGTAATTTAATTGAAAAGTGAAGATTATTTGCTATAACCAGAAGGAAATTCTGTGGACACCAGAACATCATTTGCAAAACTAAAGCTTTTCCCCCAAATTATCTACATCTTCACAACATGCCATAAACTAATCTGTAACAGGGTGGATATTACAAAAAGTCTGTTTTGTGGGCAGCCTAGCCCATATTTGTCCAACACTGGATTTCTTTCTCTGAAATATGTGATACTAACCACTGTTCACTGTGGCTGCTTTGGCATTTGTGAAATCTCTGTTGTTCTAGAAAACAGAGAATGAGGCTTGAATTTCCTGAAAACATACACACTAGTCAGACAAACGTGGAGTCCAGAGGAACTGCTGCTTGCTTTTGCATTCTGGAAACATGATTCTCAACAGAAAAATCACAGAAAAATTATTTTCAATGCCAATGACACAAGGCATTCTTCATCAGCAGATCTGTTAATCTGTTGTGCATTTTGAAATACAGCACTTGGATGTTGTTGTGTATTGATGGAATATCTTTCTAACCTGTGCTTATTTCCCCTGACCTCTGGCTGATTACATGTGGAGATCTGGTTCCAGATGTTATGACGTAAGAACAAGATGCTATCTAACAAAAGTACATCTCCTGGGCTTTCAGATGTGGTAACCTCTTTCTCCTCCTCCTCTTCTGTTTGCACCCTATATTTGTTGCTCACGTGGTAATGTCTCATTCCCTTTGTAAACTCCTCGGGCAGAGGGACCTATCCTCTTGGGTCTCTCTGTAAAGCATCTGCGGAACCACAATGGCATGACGATAATTATGATAACATGATAATCAGTCACGAGGGAGTGGTAGGCAACTCTCATGAGTTACAATCAGTGTTGTGTTCTGCAGAACTAGGAATACTTTTATCTCCAATTCTGGTTTACAGACATCTGTAGTGACCTGCATAAGGGACAGAACAAGGGCACAATAACAGTTGGTATTGGTTCCCATTTTAACGCGAGTTCCAAAATAGCTGAGGGTATATTTCCATTTTTTTGAAAACGTTTCCTTGCCTGTTTGTTCAGTGCACTCTGTCCACTTAGACCAAAGGTAATTCAGCTGTGGAAGAATTAAAGTGAGTAGTGAAGAGGGGCAAGGAGCACAAAACTCTTTTCAGTGAAGCTGGCTGCCCTGCCTGTCACTCAGAACAAGACAAAGTAAGTAAATTCAGGGCTTAGAAATCTGTGCTCATAGTTTCAAAAATCAAAATGACAGGTAGACACTTCTTGTGCATTTTTCCGCTGCACTACACTTCTGATTTGTATTTGTAGCGATCCTGTCATTACACAAAAGGGTTAACAGAGGGCAAATGAGACACTTAATGTTTTCCTTTTCCCATCAGCATTCTTTGTAAATCATCAAGGAAATACTTCTGCCTTTTCTTCCCCTTTTCTTTAATTACAGAAAAAATAAAATGCCACTAGAATACCAAAGTGCTGGTAGCTTTGGTAACTAGTCCCCTAAGCAAACTGTTCTGTCAGTAATCATAACCTAATTACCACAGGCAATTGGAAAGGTTGGGATTGGGTTTTTTTTTCTTTTTTTTTTTTTCGGGATGAGGGAAGGGTGTATAGGTGGAGGAAAGGTATTTGGATTAAAACAGAGAGGTTCAACAGTAACAATAGTGTATATGTTAAAAAAAAAAAAAAGCTGGAAAATGTAAAAAAAAAAAAAGAGAGGGGAAAAAAACCCCAACCACCCTCTGGCAGATGATCAAGTGCCTGTTGAGACAGAGCAGCAAGTCAGTGAAATGCTGGAGTTGCCTGCTCAGTGTTGTGACTCTGCAGAAGTCCTGAAGTGACACATGCATCACAGGGCTGTCACAGCGCTGAAACAGGCCAGGGGTCATGGTTAAGAGCAGGGTGTTGCTGGATAAGGCTGAGGAAGCAGAGGTGGCCCCTCTGTGCTCTGTGTGTGGGTCTGTGTACTCCTTTCCCGTCAGAGCTGGCCCAGCACAGCCAAAAAAGCGGTTCCTTGGCAGGGCTTAATGGCAGGATGATGTAGTCTGTTGTGACTAGTGCATTCCTTTCAGGTTAAACTAGGGAAATGGCATTGTGTTAAAATTCCAAGTCGCATGAATGTTTTATTGCCACAAGTGCATTCAGGCCTCAAGGGGAGTGTGTGTGGTGGGGAAAGGGGGAGGGAGGGTGACTTTAGAGACTCGGGAACTATCAGAAGAGCACTTCCCCTGGAAAATTTTACCCAGCAGCACAAAGCTGACGGGCTGCGATAGTCACTTAGACGGGTTTCGCTTTTCCTAAGCTGCGGCTGTTTAAAATCTCGCAGTCCAGACAATTAGCAGCTGAAGAAAATATGACAAGACACACGCAAAGAGGTTGGGAGATAGAGGGGAAGGAATGCACCGGGAGGGAGCCGGGTTGCCTCCTCCTGTAAACTGCCAGACCTCTCCTCCGGCCCCCTCCCACTCCCCGGCTCCTGCCCAAAGCCCTGGGGGGTGGGGGGGGGAAGACATTTTTTTATTTTATTTTTTTTTCCCCTGTCTGCTGAAGGCCAGGAGTGATCTGTTAACTGTACACCACTGACTGGGAGGCCAAAGCAGCTCATGGTACTGTATGTTACCATTACTACTCCCTCATTCCTTTTTTTTTTAAACATCTCTTTGTGTTAATGGTTGACATGACTCAGGAGGATTTAATTTTAGACTGCAAAAGGGCAAAATAATGAAACGTAACAGTGCTGCACGTCTGCGAGATTTTATTTCTTTAAGGGAAATAAACTTATCCATCCAATTTGCGTTAGTTCTCAGTAACGACTTCTAGCAACGTTTAAACAGGATTGTTTAGTAGACCAAGAATAGGGAGTTTGGAACAACAGCCGTGCAGATACAGTCCTTGGAAAGACACCTCGTTTTGAGTCATACTAGATTTTTTCAGTTTCTCAGTGTTTTTACATGGGCTCAGGCTATTCAAGTTGTGTGTCATATGTGATTTAACTGATTTTTTTATACATTGATGTGAAGTCTTCAGTTCAGAGCTCCTTGTAGTATAAATTATAGTATATGTTATAATGTAATTATTTGTATGTACATGTTGCTGGTGATTAGTGTGAAAATAATCTGTGTGGATATGTATATGGAAGTCTAATTGGGACCTAAGTGACATTTGTAGGTAATCTGGATCTCTAAAAATCAGCCTGTTTTTACAAAAAGGTAGGCTCCTGTGTCTGGAGAAGTTTGTCGTGGAATGTGTGTGCTGTTCACATGTGTACACACGCAGACCAACTGTCTTGTGCTTCATGCCTGTACTTCTGTGAAGCCAGTGAAGTCAAAGAAGCAGCAGGGATGTAAGCGAAGACTGATTTGGTCCCTGGTGGGACAAAATGCTCTAAGTCTTTTTGTATTATATCTGTATCTAAACATCTAGATTTGGGTGCAGAAATATTGCTGTATGCATATAAGCACAGATATTGATGTTTACAGGCTATATGACATTAAGGGGTGATGTGACAGGTTTTTTGTTTTGCAAGTGAGAAATTATCACAGAGATCACAGAGAAGATTTAGTGTCTTGCAATCAGTCTTTTGCAATAACTGTGTTACTTCAAAGGTTATGTATAAACTTAAGTTTATTGTTGCTCTTGTTGTTAGCATTCTTAGAGCTAGATGGTTTGGTTTCTTGCAAGGGTTCATCTGGCCATGTATTACATGTTTGATTTCTGAATGATATGATATTAGTGATATCAAACATTACATGCAAGGATTTCTATCTGCAAGAGTTCATAAAAGCTAATGATGCTTAATACTGCCGGGTTAGCATGGAAAGTAGAGAAAGTAAGCCTGCTGTACTTAAAATAAGACAAAATTTTAGAAATAAAGGTAAAAGGAACTTCTTATGTAAGTATGTACATAGCCTGTCCAAGTATGTTTATATATGTAATTTTTTACTGATATGTACAATTTCTAAGTTCTGCAATTAAAAATTAGTGTAGTATACTTTAGCAGCAAAGATAAATACTTGATTTGATTGAAATATTTTACATTATAAAGCAGATGCATACTATAATTTCTCACTTGTCTGCATAACTGCCAGGAAATGCAGTTATATATGACATTTTTCCTTTAAAGAATGTTAACAGTAGGAAAGAAAAGAAATCCCCAGACAACTTATAATAAACTATATCCTGTGTTACCTATTGCGTAAGAACTGTTAGGACATCTACATTTGACTGTATGCTTTATTTCTTTTGCTTGCATAAAAAGAGATAATTTTGTCAGATAAACAAGATGTTAATCTGATTAGTTCCCCTTTATGATGGTTTGGTGGTGGTGTTTTTAAACAGTTAAATTGACAAGGCTTATGGAGGGTCATAAACTCAACAAGCAGTCAGCCATAAAGGAAAAGAATGATTTATAAATGGAATCATTACTTCAGATTTCAGAAACCATCATTAACACCTTTCATAAATTCTGAACAGTATGCACTTTGAGTATGGTGGCTGTTTTGAACTATGTTGAGTACAAACTGTTAAGAGTTTACTTATGATGATTTGCAAATAAAAATTTAAAAATGACAGTTATCGAAGAAAGTGGCCGGTGATATATGCTCATATAATGTATATAAGTATTTATTTATGCTACTGTTTGTAACTGTTAAAAATAATTTCCCGAGTCAATTGCAGTAAATTACAACTCTTTCCTAAAAACTGGGATGAAGAAAACTTTGGAAATATCCTGCAAATAGATTTCACATATCATCCTGAAAAGAGGTAATTTTACAGAAGGTCTTATTTTACATTGCTAGCTACAAGTCCGATGTCAAAATGAAACAAAGTTCTTTAATTATTTTTAAAGCAGAAGATGCAATTCATCTGTATGCATAGTAATGTGGAAGTACAACTAACTTTGACTTTTTCACTCAAATCAGGACTAGCATTTCTTACATTTTGCAGGTCCTTTTCTCAAGGTGCAAAATGGTGGAGAACCATTTTTGGTTTTATTGTTATGTTATAAAGAGAATAATGTGCAATGTCTGGGAATTTCAGAGACTACTAAGCATTAATTGCGAAGCATGTTTTGGATTTCACAAAATAGTGAGGCTGGTGTAAAGATGAAGAGATTAAAAATAATACATTTAACATGAAATTTTTTGCCTTTTGATACTTTGGAATACGCTGACTTCAGGCTTTTATATTTTGGTTTGCAAATATAAAGCAGAAACTAACACTGTATTTTACTTTGATGCTACCAGTAGTTGGGTCTTCACCAAAAAAATATAAAAAGACATTATTTTGAGGTGCGTACATATACATACACACACATACGTATGCATATATCTGTATACATGCAAGTATATACACATCTGTATAGACATCTATATATACATGCATGTATATACTCATCTAATTATGCTACTATAAACTCTAATGTAGACTTGTTTAAACCAGTTAATTTTGCTATAACTATGTTGAACTAAACCAGTAATTCAATGAATGACAGCTCAGAATATGATCTGGTTTTGTAAGTTGGCTGTAATTAGCTCCATCCTCTTACCACAACAAATGTGAGGTAAACATGTGTGAGCAAAAACCTCTTTCACAGAACTTTAATCGTTCACATTTTATCTCAGGTTTTCAGTGGGCGATAAATGCACGTGATTTAGGTATCATGGCTAAGCTGATATGCAACCGTTTTTTAAACCATGATAATTCAATTGTGTGTCTGAACTTAAAATTAGATCTGTATGGACATGGGTAGAATTTATTTAAATATGTCTACATTAGGGTTTTGGACTACTATATATAACTGGATCTGTTGTTAGATGGATTCATGTATTTTGATGCAGCCTTCCTAATAAAGACAGATCTTGAAAGGTGATGACTTATATTTATTTTCTCTAGAAAGATTCTTTATTTGCAATAATAAGGAAGCTTAAATTGTCATTTTTGGGAATTCTTTCTTGATAGGTACTAAGATATCATTGAAGGATGAATTTGTATCTCTCTCTTGTGTTCATGGTATGTGTACCACATCAAGAGAAGTTAATCAGAAGAAAAAAATCTTGAAGATACAGAACTGAATATTACCAGTTGTACAGTTCTTTACAGAGGGCTTTAAGTCCAGCCTTTATATGCCATACTCTCACGTGGCAGTCAGTATTATGCTGGATTTAAAACAATTTAAAATATCAGTGACTTCTCATCACTTGTACATACAATTTTTTTCATGCTTCCACCTCTGTTAAAGATGTGGGGTTTGTTTTGTGGGTGTTCGGTATATTCTTTTACACTTTGGTCAAAATCTTCCCAGATTTTTAGAGTTTTAAAAAATTGCAACATTTTATTTTGCAGGTAGCTAAAAAAAACCCAGCACACAGCTTTGAACCTTGTTATGTAAATGATTCTTGTTAACAAGTTCTTTCAAGGCCAAATTTGAAAAAAATTATTTGGATATTTGGGCTATGAATAAGCAAAGCATTTAGGCATGGAGCGATGTTTCATGTGCTTAGAGTTATATACTTGGCTTATGTATGGAGTCTGCGTTAGGAAAGACGGGAAAATGAGAAATAGAAGAAACAATGTGTACATGTATCTACAGGAAAACTTTGACAGAAAAGTACATAAGTAATTTCTTGTTTCATGTTGATTTTGTAGCAATGTTGGTAGTTTGTTAGCTTTATTACTTGAGAGAACTTACTATCTGACTGTGGCCACAAAAATCAGTGGCAAAATCAGACAGTGGTAAGGCCTAGAAATAAAATGTTAACTGTACCAAGAACATATGCTTTAATTTCTTTTCACTCCTTTTGTGTTGCACTCTATCAGAAAAAAATATTTTCAGGGATCAGGTATTTTCAGTCTTGTGAAGATAAAATTCCCATAGTAGTTTTGGAAAATTTTCTTTTCTTGTCTTGTAGAATTGTTTCCAAAATTGCTTTAGAACGTAGACTTTTTGCTAGTGAATTACAAAGTTCAGTTATTTTTGGACTGTTGCTAGCTGTTTTCTTGTGTCTTTAGGTAAGCACGTAACCTCAACCTAAGCAAGGATTTTCAGAACTACATAGGACAGGACAGTGGACCTGTAGGCAGACCTAATGATATCCTTTCATTTGGACAGTATGTTTTCAGCAGATTGCTCCTCTACCTTGTTAGACTTGGATACGAAGTGTAAGGCAGAAGCATACACCCCTGCATCTTCTCGGTGTGTACTAAGCCTGGACTTCCTTGGCACCACAGCTGACAAAGTATTGAAGCTACTTCCAGTCACTACATTTTACCTGCACACCTCCCCCTCCCCGTTTCATTAACAGGCCTGTAAAAACATGTTTAAAACAAATAAACAAGATTCTCTGGGGAGTAGGCTGTCTTTAACAAAGAGAGAGAAGCAAACAAACAGGTTGCTCCTTACTTGGAAGCTGCAGAAGAATGATAAAATGTTAGAAAAGACATTCCATCTAGTTCTTGTTTTGGTCTTGCATGTGGGAAGATTTTTCACAGCAGAAGTGCTGCATAAACACTGTCACTTGGTTAGTGTTATTTGTGGTGGGATGAGCAGGGAGGGATAAGGACAACACAACGTGCCAACAGTTGTGCTGATTCACAGAGTAATGCATACTCCTCCCTTTTACATGTCTAGCATTATCTAAGGGACTAAATATCATGTTAAAAGACTTAGGGTATTAATATTTTGTTTATTTATTTAGCTAGTCATCCTCTCTACTGCCAAACAACTGGTGCTTGCACAGGTTGAGGTCGACTCAGTTGACTGATGCAGACATGGGAGCCACCACATCGTACTATCACAAGTGTAAGTTACTAGCCTCTTTCAGTTGCAGTACTTTTCTTCAGAAACACTTCATCAGCCTTCAACAAGTTCAGACCACCTTGATTAGTTGATCTCACTCCAAATACTATATTATTATATTCTGTCCCAAATTTCTTGTTAATTCAATATTAGGATTTTACTGATACACTGCCCATTTCTTGGGAAGCTGCACTAGGAAGGAAGGCAGGTAATAGTCTATTGAATTTTCTTACAAAATATGCTTTAAATTTTTGGTGAGAAAACATGTTTGTAACATTTTTATATAGAGCAACATGTAGGATAGTTGCAAATTTGGAACCAGCTGTAAGTATGGCCTTCAATAATGCATTTCTTAGAACAATATTATTGGATCAGATTCATTTTTTTGCCTCCAACCTTTGTTTCTTGGGATTTTTCTTCTCTTCCAGGTTGCATCTTCTGTTGCAATTTTCTGTTAGTGATGAAAACATTTTATACTGTATTCAAAATCTCTCCTTCTTGGCAGTTAGTGTATGGATATGAAAGTGTCATTACACTACTGACTCAAATGGTACTTCTGCCTGAGTCCTTAAGCCCCCACAGGTACCTGAGTCCCTTGATCTGCACAGGTGCCTTCTCCGACTGTAATATTTTAAATGTCAGAACCGAAGCAAATGCTGCAAGCTTTTGCCTTCTGCTTTAGAAATCCTCTTCTTGGATCTTTTTGTGCTAGCTACATGAGCGTGGGGACCGTCTGCTGATTCATCCTTGCATTTGCTCTGTGTTTCTGAAGGCATGCCTGTCTGTCATGACGAGGGTTCTGTTGGTGCCAATGGGCTGCAGCAGAAGCTTCCAATGAGGGAAAAAAACCCCAAAGCATCAGCCTGTAATTTAGTGTGCTCTAGGTAAAGAATAAAAATTGTTAGACAAAAAGGGCAGAAATTACCTCTACGAAACAGGGAAAATAATTGAAATTAAGACTATCTCCCCTTTTCCTGAACTTTTGGTTCAGTTTCGGTATCCAGACTCCTGGCACCACCTGTGGGAGTGCAGAACATGACGGTGCTTCCCCAGGATTCTCAGGTGTGCTTTCCAGGAGCCCTTAAGTCCCTTTGGAAGTATACAAAAATATCCACAGTGACAGTGACATTCCCACAGTGATAGCATGTCTTCTGACCACTACTCTGCCTGTTGCAGATTTTCCCTTTCATCTGTTCAGGTTCTGTTACTCTTAACCTTTCCTTAACGGTCGCTGGCATTGTCCTCAAAAAGCACTCTCAGTCTCATTGTTATTTAGAAGAGGCATCTGGCTCTGGGCATTTTCCATTAGCTGCACCGGTCATTGAAGAGTCCTTCATTTTTACCTCTTGTCACTGCTTCTGTCCCTTTGGCCTATCTTTTCAACTCCTGGTCAAAAGAGCATCACTCCTAATTTATTCCATGGTCAGGTCCTTATTGCCCCTGGACAGACTTGGTATGGAAAGGCAGCGTGTACATGTATGTCTGTATCTGTGTGGGGAGGAGCAAAGGATTGGGCAGGTATTTTTCTTGTAGCGCAGAAAAAGTATTGCCCCAACCCTCCCCCATAAGGACATAAAAGGCTGTACCTTCTGCCCCCCTCTCCCCTTCCTGGGTGGGTGGGAGGAATAAAGGTCAGGAGGGATAGATGGGGAAAAGCCTTCATGCTTGTTCTATCTTTTGTTTCTGCTGATGATACACAAAGCAAGTTGTAAATAGCTCCTTCACACAGAGTTGTTATTCCTTTGAGAGAGATACTGCAGAGTAGCTGTGCTCTCAGCACTGCTATGCCCCAGGGATCAGAGAGGGACACTTTAAAGACCCTTTTCATTCATTTCTGCGTTTTTGACAGAAAGAAATTTAGCTTTGTATCAGACAAATGTCATCCAATCATTAAAGCTTGAACGTTATTTCAAAAATTTTAGTAGCAGTCAGCACAGTATCAAACAATCTCAAACTATGAATTTGCATGACATACAGAGTCCACAGTGTTTCAGTCCTCACACACTGCCTGCCATCTACACCATAGCACACAAATAAAAAGAACCAAAGAAAAAAAAAGACAAGTCAAGTACAAATTTTATTTTAAATAAAAGTAATAACAGGAGTAATAACAGGGTTTAATTCCATTTATTCTCCCATCAGTCAAACGAGGTTCACAAACCTGGATAATATTAGAATTCATGAAGTGAAAGACACTAAATGCTTGGCTAATTATACTTGTTCTCAACCTGGTTTTAATATTTTTACCACTTGGGAATATAGATGACAAAACAGATTGTAGTGTACGTTTCTGTATTAAATGTATCAGAGAACAGTTTTTAATTCCTGGGAGATAAACTTTGTCTGATACGTTTTTGTGTGATTTAAAATGTGTTCAGGGAGCTCTGTATATACTGGCATCTATTTGCTAACATTCAGAGTATTGTCTCCACCTTCTTGCCTTCCCTAGAGCTTGAAATATGATGCTGGTTGTATTGTTAATTTTTGTAGTTTAAAATCAATAAAGTCCTCAACTTTTGATATACCTAACACTAATGCAAAACTTACTGTCTGCTACCCTGGAGTTCCTCAAATATCAAGGGCCATTTTGAAAAATTCAGGTCTAGTCTGAACTTTACTATAATGGATCATTGCATATAATAATTAGGAGTGGAGGGAGGCCAGGGAGTCTGGAGAGTTAAGGTGCAGAACAAATCCAGAAATTACTTTGTCCTGTATTGTTATGGGTATTGTTTTGAACAATTACAGTGATGATCATGAGTAGAAAAGCAAGATGGCACAGTGAGATGAAGAACAGCTCATGGAGTCATTCATTTTTGATGGTCTATGAAGCCCTTGCTGGTGGCTTATGGAGAGCTGACTAGTCGTGTGGTGCTGGCTTTCTTCTTTGCTTTCTGCTGCTGAACTGCATGAACATTCTCCTGCTGGTACTTTTGCATGTATACAATCACTGTGGGATGCTAAGTAACTGCAGGCGGGAGGGGAGGTGCTCCACATGACCATAAGTGGGAGAAGTGGTCCACACAGCATTTTGTCTCTTAAGATGTTGTCTATGCTTTTAAGCAGCATGAAGCAGAGGAATCCTTGAAGCAGAGGAGAAAGAAAAGCTGGAATACAAATGCAGAGACATGTGAGCCAGTTTCTGTAGGGTACTTTCATTAAGGAAGAACAGAAAGTGTAGTAATGGAAAATGAAAAGTCACTGGGGTTGAGCTGGCCACACTGAATAGGAAAGTAAAAGGTGAGAGCTGAAGAAAGATGACTTAATGACTTGAAAAAGGGTAATGGAGAAAGTCCCACGTATATGGAACAGTGCAAGTGGAAAGAAAAAGGACCGATAAGAGAAGTAAGGACTAAGACTATGTTATTTGGTAGCTGCAGGGTGTTAAAATACATTGTCAAAATGAATCACTGGAGTGCATTCAGGTCCACTGGTAATTTGGATGTGAAGGTACTTTGTTAAGTCTTTCTGCGTCCATGAAGAAATTTGAAAACTAGGATGGTAATTTCAAATTAGATACGGGTCTAAATTGGAAACTGAGAACAATGATACAATATTAGTCTGCTTCCTGGAGAAGGTGAGTGCTCTTGGCTGCAGTGTTTTGGTCCCTTGTAGTTCAGAGTGTGCTGAGCTAGACAGTGGCTGCAAAACTGCACATTACAGTAACTAAGATAACCTGAACTTCAAGACACAGGAATAAACCTATGTCATGTCACAGATCAAAGTGACCATGGGATGCCAAAATACAGGAGCTGGCGATTATACTAAAAACCATAACGGTCTTGTTACAAAGAGAACATAACTTGTGCCTCTGAGGTTGTGGCAGTTGATTAGATAAGAAAAATAGCAACCTCATATAAAAGTCTGTGGCTCGTTTAAGAAAAAAAACACCCTAACTTTCATTTTTACAGTTAATAGTAGATCTAATAGATCTGTTTCTGAAGTCTTGGAAAAGATACATTTTTTTATATTCTGTGAGGTCCTTTGAATACTTCATTTCAAACACAGAATTTTGCCGGTGCAGTAGTTTTCTGGAAACTGAGTTCTTGTGTTAAATTAAACACGTCAGTTGTGGTTGCCGTGTTGCACTTGATGGTGAAATACCACACAAAGTTTCAAACACTGTGACTCTCCATTCTTTGGATACATTCTTGGATTTCAATTGCTAGACTGCCCAAAACGAAAGGACTTTCATGTGAAGCACGGGTTATCTATCCATTTAAATGAGTTGTGAAATGGATTTTTCTGAGAGCTATGAAAGAGAGTGAATGCCGGAGAGGCTGGGTGTTTGAACACTCACACTTTGTGCCATACAACCTTTGGTCCATCACAAAGGAAGCTGACTTGTAATGCTCGATTATTGCAACTGTGCATCAGGTCATTACTGGTTTTTAGTCCATCTGAGGTTAAGAGTTCAATGTAAACTAATGCTTTACATAGGGAAAGCATAAACATTCAGATAGGACCTGGTACTATGTTTTAGCCTTCTTATCAAGTTGCGTTTCTGCTTTCATTTTGCTGTGATAGCTCTGGAATGCCTTTAGGTCCTTCCTCCACTGCTATCTCTGTGTAGTCTTAGTGTCCATGTCTCTGCCATAGAAAATCTCCTGATCTGATTGAGACATGTTACCCTTTTTCAGGTGCCTTCCTGAAGTCACATTCATTTTTCTAGGCCTACGAGCTCCAAAAAAAATATCTCTACATAGGAGTGCAGAAGGAAGTTGCCTGAAGAAATTTTCCCTTCAGTTTCACAGTGTGAATGGTCTTTTTGGTATTTGTGTTCCAGACTTTTAAGTTCTTTGGACACAATAGGTGTCTTGCACAGTTGATATTTGACAAACAACGGCACTGAGAAAAAAGGGTTTCTTGCCTTCAGGATTTATTTTTTTTCTTTTTATGGAGTAATGTCTCAACGAAGTCTGTTCCCACTTTATTTTCCAGAGTAGGGACTTCCCAATCTATCTGTGATATTTCAACTTTCTCCTTCTGGGTTGTACTAAAATTTTGTTCAGGTCATCCCTTTTCTCTTGTGTCTTCCGCTCAATAATCCTGCTGGTGAGTGTAGAAGATTGTTATATCTTCCTTATAGATTTGATTCTAAATCTCTTGAATATCCTAAACATCCTGTTTCACCAGTTTTTGAGAATGCCTTCACATAAATATTATCCTGTGAAGGCATCCTTTACATTTCAAATTATTTAAATTCTTGACAAAAAGAGTATATATGTATAGCCAATGACAGAAAGATTTGTTTGTAGGAAAAGGTTTTATACTGTTAATGATGACATTAAAGTTGTGTTTTATTTAAGGGTAGTAGTATACCTAGCACTATACAAATAAGCAATATTAGAAGGGCCCCTCCTGTAAACACTCATAACCTAAACAAATGTTCGGAGTGATCCAGTCGTGAAACACTTAACGGTGGTCCTACAATGACTGTCTCTCTGAGCATTGCAATGGACATTTGATGGTAGGACAGAGACAACTTTCCCTAGGTGGCTTAAGGTTTTTGTGCTTCACAGAAGAAATTAGTTGTTTTAAAGAACAAGTGGAATGCAGTGAGAGCAACTGCCCAGATGTGATAAAGGACGTGGAAGAAAGTCTGAAGACAAGAGCTGGCTAAGTAGACAAGGGAGGAGGAAGGCTATGGGCTTCAGGGAGCAGAATGAAAGGAATATGATGGGGCACAGAAATGTAGCCAGAAGCAGAGTTGTTCAGAGCCTTGAAGTTTAGGGTGAAGAGCCTGAACTTGAATCAGCTTCCTTTACCTTCCACATTAAAGAAGGGAGTGACATGATCCAGGCAATAGGTGAGAAATCCCTTATACTACAAGTTTCATGCTACATTAGTAGGAAATGTACTTACAAAGCTGAAGCATTTAAGAGAGAAAAAAAGATTATGAACAAAACGATCTATAGATAAAGAATATTAATTTGACATTCAAGCCACAGCCTAGTTAGTAGCCATCTTTTGGTTGGTGCTGCTTCTGTGGCAAAAGCATACCTGCATAGTAATGTTTATCCAGAGCATACAGTGAAGAAACAGGTCCACATGGCATTGATTTTGTGAGGTGAAAAAGCATGCAACACACTAGCTTTGTAAATATAACTTGTTTCCTGTGTAGTTTTATGCTCAGAATTAGGACAGGTCAACCATGGCAAAACAGAGACAGCCTTCAATTTTGTTTTAGCAGCCATCAGCTCTTGGTCACTGGCATTTTTTTGTTTGAAAGCAGCTTGAATAATGCAAGGTGTTTCAGTTTGTCTGTGTATTAGTGTGCCTTGTAGTGGAGCGATCCAAATTAGCTTCTATGCCAAGAAGCAGCCCGGCTGCAGGTTCACAAAGCTCTGTGTGGGCTCGTTTTCTCAAGAGCAAAATAAGGTAACTTATTCTGCCATTAGAAGGCAGAAATCAACTGCTCCAGACTCATTCAAGATGTTTTCACTGCCCAAGTTCATCTGCATCTTAGCTCTACTATCACGACATGGCAACCTGCAGTGTAGAGAACTCCAACAATAATTTTTAAAGACAACTCAAGATGATATTAAAGAAAGAACGGATTTGAGACGCACATAGTTTGAATTTTTGGCGGAATCTATATGTTTTGTTGTTTCATTCAACAGAGAGGATTTGCAGGGGACATTTGGAAGCTTCTCTCAAGCAGAGTTACAAGGGAGAGCAGTGGTCTAGAACCCTATTTTCTCTGTGTGTGTGGTGATGTTGCCTAGTGAACATTGCGAGTTGGGTTTGCAACTGCTGGAAACTGCCATTGTTTCCACTAAAAATAACAAGATGCTTCCAGCATTGAAAGAGAGATGAATGCTTCCCTTGATCCAGAAATTGTCAGATTTTAAAGGCAAGGTTTTGTCCAATCCTCTCTTTTCCCTTTCTATGTGATATTTTTGTTTAAAAAACCTAACACAAACAAGCAAGCAAAATAAAATAATCCTCACAACAACTGATGGTCACATATTTGGTTAACTGAAACCTATTTGATTTTGTAAACCTACTCAGATGGGAGAGTACCCTCTCCCTGTTGTCCAAGCAGTGATGAAGAGAGAGGTTATTCATAACGGACCTGAGGCAGACCATAAAGAGTCCATACATGCATACGTATGTACAGACATACATTTTTTTTTTATATATATATACACACATACACACACACACACACACTTGGAGAGTGTACTCCAGGCCCTATGTGTTTTCCTTGGAGGCTAAGGAGAGTTGGAGGTGATGCCATGGTGGCCAATGGATTGGTGTTTCTCACTTCTTAGAATACTACACAGCAGAGCAGTGAGCAGGGTGAGAAGTATGTGTATATCTTAATATGTCTATGTGTGCGTGTATGTTTTATTAACGTATAAAAGCAAGCATAATCCTGAAGTGCAAGCAGAACGGCAAACTTGCAACAGCCATTAAAGTTCACTTCCAGCTTAAAGAGTAACCCTGCCATCTTTTCAGTATGTATCTGGTAGAGCAGTAGTTTATTAATGTTTAGACAGTGTCTTGAAGATTTTTTTAAGTGTTGAATGTTGTCACTGTTACTCATCTCTTATTGTTATATGTGACTTTATGAGCAGCTGGTTAGGGAAATCTAGCAGCTGCAAATGTTTATTCCATTTGTTGTCCTTATACTCCTGATGCAAAACTTTTCAGTGTGCTGTATTATTTCTAATGCTTTACTCCCTTTTGCTCTGGATTTTTCAGAATTCAGTTTCTCTGATGGCAAAGACACCCTTTCTCCATCCTAGCTCCTGTATGGCTGAACACCCTTGCCCATTCACCTTTCCATTGCTACTGTCACAACTGTTTATTGGGCTCTGCTGTAAACGAGGTCTGTGGAATGATCCGAGGTGAAATCACCTGTTTTGAGGTTTTTGGAAACAATTTCCTGAGCTAACTCATCCCTGGGGTTATCTTTTGTGATCTTTTGTGATCTTGAAGTACTAGAGCAAATTTAAGCCTGCTTCTGAAGCTGCCCGTATTACCAAGAATAATGATTCATGTAAATTTATGCTCTGAAGCCTATACTCTCAAATGTAGTGAGAGTGAGATAACTCAAAGCATAAATGGGATGGGTAAAGCCAGCATCTGATATATAGCTAATTGTTAGAGGAAAACTGAATGAAAGCTAAATCAGCAGAATTATTTCAGTTACACATGTGGAATGCAAAAAAAAAAGAAAAAAAAACCCAAACGCTGTGGACAGTAAACAGTGTGTTTCCCTACCCACGCCCATATGTGTGGAAGCATTTTCCTCCCTGGCACCCTGCTATACTTGCTTATGCCAATGAAACTTAATGATACGCCCTTATTGATATGCTGCTGCTGATGGACTACCCTAAAGCAGCCCCACCCCTCTGCCCCTCCTTTCTCACTGTCTGCAAGTTTGGAACCTGAAACTTCATTGCACTGTGGAGCATTCTCAAGAACAGTTGTCCTTAATGTAAAGGATGGGTGCAACTCGTGCAACATTGCACACAAAGACATATATGTAGATATATGTCATATATGTATATATACCTATCTGTCTGTCCATCTGTCTATCTACCTATCTATATCTTTATAGGGATAGGTTTGGTTTTTTTTCTTTTCCAGTTAAAATACATTTCAGTCCATTTTGCTGGTTTTTACAATTCCTATGATTAAATGAAAAAGAACTACTTGAAAGCAATTTTGCATGCCTGTTGGACTCAGTAAATGCCACTGTTGCGATGTCTTGATGTAAATATGGAGGCAACATTTCACTCCCAGTTTATATGTAATATCTTGTGATGATTCAGATGTTTGAGGTCCTTCCTTGTGCGAGTGGGGTTCTTTTCCCTTTTTTTTCCCAGGCATACTGGAGTACAAGTGCAAATTTCCATAAAATTTAAATAAGGTGCTTCCTGTAATAATGAATAATTGTGGCTGCTCTCTGGTCTGCATTGTAATTAACCGTGATCAGACTTGTTTGGGGGAGATATTGTTCCTGTTACAATTTGACAGGCTACTGTGATTTTGCCAGATTAAACAACCTGCAGCATTTACTTGCAGAGTCACAGGGACAGGATGTGCTCCTGCTGCAGCAGCTTCTTCTTAAAAGCAGCAAAAGAATGAATTGAAAGCTACCTGTGAAGGGCCATCAATTGTACCAGTGAACACAAACTTATACATTTTTTGTAGGTTGTAATGACTCTTTCCCTGGGAGTGTTCACAATATTGTACAATGGGATACACGAGAATTAGGCAGTAAAATCTGGCATTGTGGCTCAGAAAGGGCAAAGCAATCCTTGTATTTTTTATTTAGCAGATATTTCTACAGGGTAAATAGAATCTCTCTGGGAAAAAAAAAAACGGGAGGGAAACCCCAACCAAAGCCAAAACCAAACGCAGAACTGCAGAAGAACCATAAAAAATAGCCTTAAATAAAAATACTTTCTCTTTTAGAAACAGCAAGTGACCTTGTGCTCAAACGCAGATGCTGTATGCAGTAGAGTGATCTCTGTGGACTTGGTAGCATTGTATCTGGCCACTTGGTCAACCTCTGTTTTTCTGTCTCTCCTTTTTTGGGTTAAGAACTGTTCAAAACATTACTGTCTAGTTACTGTGGTGTCTTTCATTTAGATTCTGTTTATTGACTAAACCACAAGGATTCCTGCCCAAAGTACCAGGCAGCCTACGCTTGAGTGATTTTGATTTTCTAACATCAGCCCTGGGGTTTATTTGAAAAATGTACATACACTGCAGCTTTAACAAGTCAAGTGACTGCATGATTTTGACCACGAAGTAAAGTATATCTGAAAATCATTAAATTAAAAAAAGCTCGGGGGGGGGGGGGATAAATGTAGTAGTCATTGTACCAGCACTATGCATGTGTGACACATGTTTTTTGTCTTTTCATCTTCCACAAGAGCCAGAAAGTTTCCTGCCGTTCTCTTTCCAGCTATTGACAAATGATTGCCAGATGTGAGATCCTTGCAGTGCTCTTTCCCCTTTGCAAACCTGCAGTGATGGGATATTCGATTCTCCCTTGCCCATTTCATCTCCTTTCCACATCTGCCAGGGACACACAGGCAATACATCCCTACATGAGAGTTTAAAGTTTATTCAGCTCCTCCACTCCCCCCAGTAAAACATTCAGAGACAACAGAATGAAGTCCATGTGACTCTCCATAAATCTCAATGCATTTCAGAGTAGGTTGGGGTTTTTTTTTATTTGTATGCAGCTAGGTAAGTATGGTTTATTTGTTGGTGTGTGTTTTATATACAAACTTAAACGCACATATATATGCATGCGGATATGGAAAAGGTAATGTAAGTTTGAGACTGCTCAGGAGTTCCTGTCGTTGTCACTTTGTATGAATTTCTCCTCCTCTTGATGCTGAAAACAAAGCATAACATTTTACAGGATCGTCTGCTAAAGTGATTGTAAAGAGCAACTAAAAGAACATCAGTGATGACCTCTGTGCTGTGAGTTTTTAAAACACTTTAAAAAATAAGTGAAAAAAACAAGCCTGTGACAGATTGTAGATGATATGTTACCTCTTGCTTTCCCCCAGTCTTGCTACTGGATTTTTAGGAAAATTCTGAAAAGACTTTCCTTCAAAGTAACTTTTAATAATCCAAGTGAAGAACTAATTTTTATCTTAACAGAAATAATTCTGAAATGGCCACACACATAATCAGACTCATGTACAAAGCTTTTCTGGCACTGCTATCTGGAGTTTGTATTGATGGGGGATATTTTTCCCTTCCAAGTCTGCCTTTAAGTATGTTTAACAAAAAACCAAACCAAACCAAAATAAAATTAAAAAAAAAAAAAAGGAGAGAGAGACAGAGAGACAGACAGACTTCCCAGCTCCTGACCTTCCTATCGGGTGGGCTAACACAGGTGGCCTTTCTGTTTTAATACTACACTTTTGGCAAACTGAGCAGCCCTTCAGTCCATGACACAGATCAGCATTTTTTGTAATTAAAAAAAAAAAAGTTGATAGAATGTCTGCCATATGTGCTCAAAACAGTGGATGGAATTTCAGGAACAGAGATGCTTGTTTTTTAATCTTAAAAATGCAAGACACTTGCCATTTTTGTATTCCAGGGTTGTAGTTGCACAGTTGTTACTCTTTCTGCCCACGCATTTTAAGAGATGGAGCCATATCCTCATTTTCAGAATGTCCAGACTCACAGCTTCACTTTGTTTTCCCCGTGTAAGGTGTTTAGGTTCCTCCTGTAGAGAAAAATTCCTGAATCTTGTGAGAGGAACACTGTAAGGGAAAATCTTCTTTGGCTCACAGAGCGAAATAAAACCCAAAACCCGAGCTGAATGTGAGTGAAACTTCTCTAAGATTCAGGATTTTTTGCATTCTGCTTTTGCAGATGATAGATAGTGAGATAATGTCGTAGGTAAGAGTTTATCGCCCATGTGGTTGCCATTTTAATTTCTCCTTTACTCTCCCCACTTCCCCCCACCCTTTTAAAGAAAGGACAGATTATTTTTGAAAGAAACATAGAGAACTTAACACCTTGAAGGTCAAGGCAAACAGTCGCCTGTCTTTTTCATAAAACAATCAGGCTTGAAACTCCAGTAGGAGGAGATGAGATCCTTCAAGTTCAGAACGCTTCAGTTAATTTGTCCTTACTAATGCATTGGCTGGTTTCTCATGTCTTCCTTCTTCTCTCACCACGGTTACTCGGGGAGGTAGAGAGGTGCTAAGCAATGGAGGTGTCATCCGGCCTGTGCACTGAGGGAACGTCCTTCAGAGGATGACTTGTCACTAGCCGTCAAAGAAGAGAGTGGCTTTGTGGTCTCTGAACATCTGGCAGTGCTGCACAGGAAGCTGAGGGGGTGTCATTAATTGTGATGAAATAATTTAAACCATCAGGAATAAATGAGGCTGTTAAGCTAAGTTCAGATTCCATTTGCTGTGCACATGTGTCTAGCAGCCTGCGCGCAGCTAAAAAAAAAGAAATGAGTTATATTAGCTTGTGAGTAGAAGTGAAACAGATACTGTAAATGAAGTGAGTTACAGTGTGATGACATCATGTAGAACAACATTCAGAGAGTAAGTTTTGTAAAATCAGCATGCAGGAAAGTGGTACGTTACTTTGATAAAGTCTTGCTTAAGATCACACCTGATGATGATGGATAAAGCAAAGGATGGTCTGGTGCAGGATTTGCGAAGCTTACTGTGCAGTTTCAAAACAGCCTATCTTGTAAACAGAGCTTTTGCCTACAAATGTTAGTGCAGTTTATCTGTTATTTTATACCTACCAGTCCGCTAACATTGTAACTGGACCAAGGCAGAGATATTCACAAATAAGCGGTTGGGCCCCCTACACAGAGAGATACTTTTGAAATTTTGTTAGTTTTATTTTGCTGAAGGGAGAAGGGCCATTTATTAAGATGAGATTTTCATATCCATGCATCAGATGTTTTATAAAATGAAGAAATTACACTGCACAGGATTTCAGGGAAGTAGATAATCGTGAACTGTTTGAAACAAAGAGATGCGCTGGGTAAAATGTCTCCATTTGCGTTTTGCTTGGACGTTCCTCAAATGAAAAAAAAATTATCACCCTTCACAAATTTGCAGAGAAAATGGCTATGCAAAGTCAGATTCTTTTGGACAGATGTTAGGTGCAAACGCAGTTGTTTCTAATCTGAAGGGACAGATACAATCTGACTTTTGCTGACCAGTGACAGTAAGCAGAAACGGTGGAAAGTGGTGGTTGTGGGCATCTCCAAAGTAAAGAAGTTTCAAGAAGTTAGAGATTTAGCCCAGCCACTTCTTTTGGCACCTGGAATAATACTGCAGGTCTCTAGCTGCAGGTAGGACACACAGCCAGAGTTTGCAGCCTGTGCTTTGGCTCTCAAGGGGATACCTACCGCTACTCCCAGAGAGCAGGTAGACTGCTCATGATGATGCAGCTGTAAGCCTGCTTTAAATTCTGCAAGTTACCAGCAAAATATTGTTGGGGTTTCTTCCTGTGACCTGAGGAGAGCATGGGTAAATGTTTGTTTATTTCTTCTGCCTTTCTGAGGAAACGTTACAGTCAGCTTCTAAAATTGTGCTAACTTTGGTTCCATTGTCCGATTGCCTGTTTGTGGACTTGCAGTTTTCTTTGCTCAATTCCTATGTGGTACTTCGGCATCTAAAGACAGAGTACTTGAATTCCCAGTGGATGGCCTTGGGTATTAACAGAGGTAGGGCTGGCATCCATGACTTATTTTTCCACTTCTCTTGAAGGAGTCAGTGCCCCAAAATAGTCATCAGAAAATAGTCATTTTTAAAAAATCAGTAATTCTTTTGGACTTTAAAACTATTTTCATCACTAAAAATAGATGTATTTTGTGTAAGTCACTTCTTTTATCTTGTCTTACGGTGTCCAAGCAGGATGCAACGGTACAGCAGGTGGTGCAAAATTATATTTGGTCATAGGACAGTGTAAGGATCACCAGTCGTTGTCATGTATAAACCTTTCAAGGCTTTTCCTTCTCATTCCATACCCTGTAGGTGAAGTAACTGTTTATTTTAGTATGGAAATATTAAGGGAAAACTTGCAACAACAAACAGTCATATATATATGTATCTATCTTTGACCCAAAGCATTTTTAAATTTGCAAGTTTAAGTTTTGTACCAGTGCTTCCTTCTTCCTGAAACCCAGAAATCGATGCTGTGGTTATTGGCGAACTCAGGTTTGTATCAGAGCATTCTCCGGAGCACTGGGAGGCTGTTGAGAAAGCGGGTGGGAGCAGGAGTCAGGAAGGGAACACGTGAGCCCGGTAAGGAGACTGGCTGAACACAGCGTGAGTCCTGGAGGTGCTGAGCGCTTTTTATCCCATTTGAGATTCCAGGTAAGATGGAAAATTGGTGCATGTCAGGTTAAGGGGTCTTAATATGCCTGTGTGTGCTGAACTGCAGGCCGGTGAATTAGAAAAGTTTGGGTTTGGACAGTCAAAAATATTACCAGTATTTCTAAATGAGAAGCATATTAAATATTGTCTCCCTGGAGTGCTTTAGTGGCTGTAGCGTAAGTCATACCTCACCTTGAATATATTTGAAGTGTTTCTGCAGTATGTATATGGCATGTAGTTTGGCTGCTATATAGTTACAGAAAATGAAGACTTTTGTTTTTAGTTGTTTCTGCTGTATCTGAGATACTGGAGCTCCCTCTCCATCCTTTCAAAAGGAGGACTTTTTCTTTTTTAAACCTTTTGCAACCCCTCCAATTTATGCGCTGGCCTTCTAGACTGTCACTTTCCTTCTCCCTAATCCCTATCATGCATCAACCACATTTGTTTATATCCTGCTGGAAGCTGCGAAGGAACAATTCTTCAGTAATGTCACTAGAAAATGAATAAATAAAAGCTTTGTGTCCTCTAGACTAGTTTCTTTAGGCTAATATACACCGAGAAGCATTTCTGAGGAACACTCTCTCTGTGTGTTTGTTTTAGATTAGTTAAATAATTGGGTTAAACTATGACAGAGTGGAGGAGGAGTGGGAAAGAACAAAATTAAGAACTACAGAGTGAACAGATAGTGCTGCAGACATTGTTAAAACTTAGCAGCCTAAGTGTAAAAGTAAACCCTGAGAATGGGAGGCGAGGGTGGTTGTACTAGATGAATATAAATGTTAGTCTGCTAGCTGCAGTGAAATGCAAACTGTTCAAGTTGCTTTAGTATTTATAAAATATGATTTTAAGGACGCTGTTTTCTCTCGCAGGAATAAACAAGCCATCCCATCCTTCTGAAATCATATATTAGGCTGAAAAATGTTCAGAGATGTAAATTGAGCCCATTTTGTGCATTGAAGATAAATGCACACTTAAGTCAATTTACTTTGTTTTGCAAAGCTGTTCTGTGAGGTTCATGATGTAATAGCAGAAATATTGTGATTATGGAACAAGATTTCTTGCTATATTTTTGTCATCTATTAGCGTCCTTTTGTTTGTCAATTCTGATAACAGAACTCTGAAGGAAGTTGCTCAGACTTCTGTGTAAAAGAGCTACATGCCTGACTCCCAGTTACTGTTTAATTTTTTTTTCTTTCCTTGGATGGGAATTGTGTTCTTTTAACCCATTGTGCCCTGCCTACAAATACCCTCCAGACATTGCCTTCTCAAGGCACAGCAAAGTTCATTATAAATGCAGCTCACTAGTTGTGGGCAGTGCTGTGTTCTGCTGTTTTGGTACAAAAATATTTCACTTGCATGTTAACTTTATTAGATATTCCTTATGTAAACCGAAGAGGTGTTCTTTGATGTTCAGATAAACCATGCTTTTAGCAACTTCTCATAAAATTAGTGGTTAAGTTATGCGAGAAAGTCCCCTCAAATGCTGCAATAGTTGGTGACAGTGTTGTTTTATTACTGGAAAAAATGATAAAGTAGAAATTGAAATACATGCATTTGAGCAATTGACGGTCCACAGAACTATCCTACATATGGCACCAACACTGACACTAACTGAATTACAGGCTTGGAGCACTGGAAGGATTGAGACCTAACTTTGGACCAGAGAGCTAATGGAATAACATGTGCTCTGGGTGTCCAAATACACAAGGCACCTGCAGCTTCCACTGATTTTAGTGACATTTTGGAAACCAAGCAGTTATGAAAAGCGGGCCAATAGGGTTTTATTCCCATTAAATAAATAAAAAAGAAGATTTTTCTGAGTGCCATTTCAATGGCAGCTAGCAAAGAAAAAGCAGCATAACTTTTTTCCAGATCATTGTATGCATCACTTGTGTGCCTGGTTACATCCTCCCAGTGTTTTACTGCCAAGTGTATGTATCTTCTTTTGTGGAACTGATTTGAAACAGGGCTCCTTCTATGGGATCAACAGGTAGCACAAAAAACCATGTGATTCACTTACAAATATTATTTTTATAAATTGAGCAATTAATGTCTGATGTGGCAGGCATTCCCAGACTTATCCTTGAATTGCGCTAGATTTATTCCAGTTTAGAATGAACTGATGAAGTAGAACTCCATATATGACAAGGTGAAGTGGTACTTGTAGATTTATTCTGTGCTAAGAAATAAAAAATGGCCACCCTAATGCTAATTAAAAAAAAAAAAGTTCCTGGAAAATTTAAGTATTTCCTTTTGAAGAGGCTGCGGTGTCTGCCTCTAGATTTTCTTAAATGAAGCAACTTTTTAGTAGTGATCTATCTCTCATCACCATCCTTATTAATTGTTAAGGATATGTCTCATTCCTGTGGTTTATGAATCAGTAGTTGCTGCAGTTTTTTGAACAAATTATCCATGAATTATTTGTTTGGTCTTTTCTTAATGAGAAAAAAATGGATAATAAGATCACATAACAATAAGGGTACAGACTCCTTGTAGCATTATATCTGGATTTTTGTTGAAAGGCCTTAAGCATGGCAATGATACTCAGCACAAATTTTTCACAATCACAGTTAAGCTAGAGATAGATTTGATCTGTTTCCTAGAAGTTAGTCAGGCCAACTGTTATTCTGCCTTTACCAAAATAGGAATATACCAATTGGAGCTGAGGTTTATAGTGGAAAACTGGAACCGCGTGGACAGGAAAGAAGTGGGATTGGCAAAGTGTTTTGCATACACTGAGGCTGCTCATTTTTTGTTAGATCTGTAATAAGAATTACACAAATAATTGGATAGATATCACTGCTAGATCTGGGAGAAAATAACCTTGAATATAATAATTTTCTTTAAAAAGGTGTGGCAAAAGAAGGAAAAAAAGAATTATTGCATCTCTTTTCTATCCTTTGCCCACATCAGCCACTTTCTTTGCCTTGAATCAATGCTTTTCCCCCTGGTTTTCAGTTTTTTATGTGTTTTCAAAGTTAAATAGATGTAGATCCTTACTTTGTGTGGTGCTTGAATTCTATTACTTAGGTATTCTTTCTCACACATGTAGGTGTGCTTTGTTGCCTAGAAGTGAGGTTTGAGGGAGCAGGTGAACCAGGATGGATGTGTACCAAAACCAAGCATCTAAACAGATGGCTGCCGTTCTGCCACACTGTGGCAACAACCACACTCTATCTCTCCATTCTTCTGGGACTTGTAGGTTGCCATCAGGAAAGGGCAAAGACTCATTTAAGCTGAAATTGTCTGAGGACAAGGTTTTTCTCTTCGTAGAATCATAGAATATCTCAAGTTGGAAGGGACCCATGAGGATCACTGAGACCAGCTCTCTTTTTGCAAGTAGTGGAAGCAACCAGTGCTGGAGACTGGTAAATATCCCAGCATGTGCTACTGGGGCATGCTTTGGGGATTGTATGGTAGCTACCTGAAAAGGGTTCTGCATGTGATTTTGCATTTCAGAGGTAGGTGATAGCTCCTAAATTTTGCAAATGTCTGGCTTTGAAGATGGAATTATGTAAACACTCTTCATGAATTACAATGGGGGTGAAGCAACATGATTTTTTTGAGGTTTATTTTTTGTTGCTTATTTTATTGATTCCATAGTGGGATACTTTTTATTTATGTATTTATTTTCATAAATTACCAGGTAAGAGACATTGGATAAGCAGATGAAACAAGATCAAAGATTAAGGC
This sequence comes from Stercorarius parasiticus, assembly GCA_013396915.1. NCBI lineage: Eukaryota > Metazoa > Chordata > Aves > Charadriiformes > Stercorariidae > Stercorarius > Stercorarius parasiticus. Next base: position 498,413 of record VWZL01001298.1, on the reverse strand, counting down.
AGAGGGCCTTAGGGTGAAGCTAAATTCTTTAATGCTGTATTCGCTTGTATAGCTGTAGAAACCACCCAGTACTCTTCCTGCTCTTTTCTATGCATTACAAGGAGTAATGAGGAGGAGGTCAGAGTCTCCAAAACTGGAAACAAATGACAGTGCTAGATGCTGTCACCAGCTTGACTGACTCGGGGCACTAGTGTAGAAATAAGACTTAACTACCTTTTAAAAAAGTTATTTTTCTTTATTGTTATGACTGTGTTCATTATTTGTATTGCAGTGGTGCATAGAAGCTCCAGCTATGGGCCAGGAGTCTGGTCACTGTACAAACACAGAACAAATCTTATTTTCACAGTGAAGCAATCCCAGAGTGGGATGTTGCAAGTACTGTAAATCTTCATGCCAACCGTTTGTGATGATGTATCAGGAACTGTACGCTCACTGATCCAGAAATAAGAAGAGGACTTCAAAAGAAGGGGTGGAGGAAAAGAGAATCATATTAGCTAAAATTTCATGTGCTTAATTCAATTTTCATTTTGCTTTGCATATTACTTTGAAATTTCTGGTGGCATGTCGAAGGCGGCCCACCACGCAGATGTTGAGGAAGGAAGCTGAAGGGGAGGTAACACAGTTCAGTTGTATGAGACTGATTTAAGTTATCATTTTTGGAGGTTTCCTAGGTGGTCAATAGTAGTATGAGGGGCTTGTGTATGTTTTATTCACACTGAAATCTATTAAGCATCTAGGAGAGCTCTAAGAGCTATTTTTTATCAGATACCTGAGTCCACCAGTGTAACCAAATACTGGTAACAAGGCATAACAAAATGGGACCAGAGCCTCATGATGAACTTTGTAGGCAGAACCAGAGAAGCCTCTGCAGGCAAAATAGAATCTGAGGTGCATTTACGGGCAATAAGATGCTTCCTAGCTAGTGTACTGTGGGAAGATGAGATGGAAGTTTATGCTTACTTTGAAAATAGTTGACTTTTGGGATTGAAAAAGTGAAGTCATGGATTAATGTTTACTTTGTATCTTGTTCTCTGCAATCCTTTATCTAGTAATACTGTCTCACTCTATTGAATCAACCCAGTCAATATATGAAGTATTGTATACCTCATAATTACATTATGACCTAAAAATGTGAAATGTGGTTTATGAATAGCTGGTAGTCTGCAAGTCCTTTAAAATCTTAACTTGTTGATACCGTGACTAATTCTAATCCCCTCAGCACAGCCTGAGATATTTTCCTTTGTATGAAAATTGTGGGAGAGGTCGGAGAGAAATTACAATACCATAAACCACTAGGTCAAGTTATTCAGATCCAGATTTGATCCATTGTCATCTATTTTTCATTCATATGCTTGTGAAATATCAACTCATTTTGGCAGAGACCTGCTCTGAGTTACAATCAATTTAAAATCTGAGAATCTATCAAAACCATATTCCTAGCTGTAGCAAAATGTATATTTACATTACAGTCTGTCCAACATGAGTAATGTCAACAATATTACAGCGTACATTTTATTCCAACTAGCGACAGTAGCTCTATCCAAGTTCCAATCAGAGGTACAGTGTAAACACAAAACTAAGTTTTATGTCCTGCAGTGGTAAGCCAGTCATGTTCTGTTTTTTTTTAAAAAATAAAAAGTATATATCTATATGTTTGTGTGTTTGTGTGTATGTGCATCTGTGCATATAACTATTACAATAGTTCTTGCAGATGCACTTACTTGGCTTATTTTGTAGCCAATCACTTACTGTGAGATTCTTTTGCGTTTTAGTTATAAACATAGAAAGTGCAGGTTTTGTAGTCTTTTCATTTTGAAAATAAATGTGATACATCAAAGACCCAAATCAGACTGGAAGACTTGAATCCTCTTTTTATAGACCTCCGTAGTCCGTTCCACAGCAGGGCACAGACTTGGCTCAGGGCAGTGCGCAGAAAGCGAGCTGTAATGATCACAGCATAACCCACCTTTCCAGCAACAACAATACCAAATTTAATAGGATATGATCATTTTGCTCATTGGTTTCTTTGAGTAAAAACTCATAACTTGGTTAAAATTATATGGGATGGCAAGTCTATTATATATCCTTTTGATAATAGCTGCTAGAAACTTCTTCACTCCCTAGCCTCCCTAGTGCTTGCTTGCTAAAGGTTATGTTTCTTAAAGGAGCAATAATGCACTTTTCACCTCTTAAACTGAAAATCAGTACCATGTTAGACAACTGTAAGCAAAGCCACTTAGCCCAGATAAAATAGTTTTCTGATTGTTGCTTGAAGTAGATACTTCTACTTTTTCTTTAATGTTCTCATCTGGTTGTGACAATTTTACAAAGCTCGAGTTCTCATTTTGTCACGATGAAGTCTTTTACAGGTTGTTTCTGTATGTTCTCTGAAGACTGGGCACATGGTCTAACTGAATTATTGTCTCTGTGAGCCTGTGCAACCTGGTTTGTACTTAGGATTTACGCTGTAGCTGCTCAGTCTGAAGTGCCTTTAGAATTTTGTAATTTAATAAAACATAACATCTGTACAAATTTAACAAGTTGGAAGATTATAAAAATGCATTATGTCTGGTTTAGCAAATATTGGTACCTACAATGTGCAATTTTGACGAGTTTTTAATTTTGAAATACCCCCAGTACCAGTCCAGGCTCCCCTGCTATCAATACAGCTCTGGGGTCCTCAGCACAGGAAAGACATGGACCTGTTGGAGCAGGTCCAGAGGAGGGCCACAGAAATGATCGGAGGTCTGGAGCACCTCTCCTATGAGGACAAGCTGAGAGAGTTGGGGTTGTCCAGCCTGGAGAAGAGAAGGCTCCAGGGAGACCTTAGAGCGGCCTTTCAATACTTAAAGGGGGCTTGTAAGAAAGATGGGGACAGACTTTTTAGTAGAGTCTGTTGCAACAGGGCAAGGGGTAATGGTTTTAAAGTAAAAGATGGTAGATTTAGACTAGATGTAAGGAAGACATTTTTTAGGAGTGTGGTGAAACACTGGGAAAGGTTATCCATAGAGGTGGTAGATGCCCCATCTCTGGAAATATTCAAGGTCAGGTTGGATGGGGCTCTGAGCAACCTGATCTAGTTGAAGATGTCCCTGCTCATTGCAAGGGGGGTTGGACTAGATGACCTTTAAAGGTCCCTTCCAACCCAAACTGTTCTATGATTCTGAAAAAAAGCACGGCTGGGGAAAGATTCATTGCTGAAAGAAGTTTTCAGAAGTCTGCTTGGGTTTGATGACTGGTTTTGTTCAGGAAGAAAGGTGGCCAATGATATTAGGAAGGGATGTACATTCATTATCTACTTTGCTAATGTATCTTTGTATACGGATTATCAGTATAGCACACACTAACTCACAATTAATCTGTTAATAATATCATATATGTAATTCTTTTCTTTCATTTTGAGATCTGTTAAATAATACTCCTTCCTTCTAAATATATTTGTACTCACGGATAATAGGATACAAGTCCCTATGACATGACATACACACACACACACACACACACACACACACACACATATTAAGAGAAGGAGGGATGAGGGTGGGAAGAGAGCAAGAGAGGGAATTTCAGCAACTGACATGACCAAGGGGATGCCAAAATTACTGGAAGGAAAGAAAGCAGAGAATTGAAGATGAGAAGAAAATTAGGGTAACATGTAGATGTAAGAGCCCAAGAGGAAAAGTACATCTCATGATGCAAGTGTCCAAGAACACTATAGTGAGATAATATATTTCTTAAAATTAAGTAAAATAAAATCCAATAAAAGAAAAATAAATACATAAAAGAAAGGTGAATATCCTAATTCTAAAAAGTGGAATGATATATCCTGAAGCAGATAATACAGTGAAGTGAAATCCATAGTAGTTAAGAGGTTACCCAGTGATACAATTAATCTATTGTAATTAAGTTTTCCACATACTAAAAATACACACATATTGTTGCATTTCTATGAAGCATTACTCAGTCAGGAGACTAAGGTCCTTAGTATAGACAAACATTCATAATATGAATGCACAGTCCCTTGAGATCTGTACAGTTACCTGAATGTATAAAGTTAAAGATACTTTTAAAACTTCGCATTATTGAGGCCTGAATATGTGAAAACAAGGTACAACAAGAAAAATGCCATAGTAGATTTGCCAAAAATATGATGTAAGAGTATGCTGTATCAAAATTCTATATGGCGTATAAGAATAGGAAAGCTCTGAAATTGTGAAGGATCTCATAAAAGAACACTAGTACTATTAAAGAGTTGTGAACTATAATTTACTGTGCTATTATAACATGATTAAGTTAAACATATAGCTCCTTCCTCTTAGAGAGCAATTCTCTTAAAATAGTTTTAAAGTTATATAGAGGGGTGCCCACCATACATTCATGCCAGTAACGTCTAAAAGTATAAATTTGTAGGAAAGTGTTAAGAGGGAAAATATTTTCTTAGGCTATTGGAAAGGTAGAAAAAGAATTAAAGCAGACTGGGGGGCAGTTGAGTGAAGCATAACTCACAATTAATTGACTTGAGCAGAATGACCTCCTCATCCTATCCTTCCTTATGGAACCAGTATGCCTTTACTGGAACATGTTAAACTTCGCATTTTTTTACAGTTCGATTTCAGGTATAAAATGTGACAATAAGGATGGATCCAGACATTTTCTGGAAGCATATTTACAGTTACCTGTGATGTTCTGTTTTGGGTTACTATTTACCAGAGATCACTGGCACTAGTTATAGAAGAACAATATGCTGTGGAACAACATGCACGAAAAAGGCTTACAGATTAAAACCTACCTGGTTTTACAACACATGAGTTACAAATAGTTAGATATGTCTCCATTTTCTTGTGCATATGTTTGCTGAAAATGGTACTAATTTAGTCTGCTACTGTATGAAATATGAGTTGAATTTGCAGCATTCCTGGTGTGTGGCATGTTTTGAAAAGCCAGTGAAAAGCCTCTTTGGAGACATTTTACAAAGGGATGTCATAGTTTTATTGCACATTTTGTGATGCACATTTCTCTACCACCTCACATCCTCCTTAAGTTGAATTTCGATTGTGGAGCATTGGTATTGGGTGACTAGAAATGTGAATGAAGAATTGGTGATTTCAATCTGTAAATTGCCTTGATTCCTAGGAAGACCATGAATGGTTTGGAAAAAACATGGAAAAAAATTTTTCTTTTTTTGACATGGGGTTTGCTTTCTGAAAAACAAAAGCTATGCATTGCTAGTTAAGGAGACCAGGAGATAACTGGATTCCTGTACTGGATTTTATTTGGCAACCAGTGAGTTCCATCTACTTAAATGAAAAACACCATGTGGGCTGTTTTGGTATATTCCCTGTGACGTATCATACTTACGACTTCCATGGGACTTTATGATAACTAGAGAAAAAGAATGTGAGAATTCTTGTTTTGGATTATTTTTGTTTGTTTATTTGGAGGACAACCATATGGCAAATGCAGTTTTTTCCCAGTAGACAGCTCCAACTGTGTACAGATTCACAAAGCTTGAGGAAAGAATTGGATCCGTTATTGAAAGGGTCATAGTGTGTAGCCAGTTAGCCAGAATTTTGAAGAGTAAGCGAATCATTAGGAGTTTGACATTCAGGGCTCTAATTGTGGTTTTGAGTATTAAGTTAAAGGATCAAAAAGTGATATTCTCTTTGGACCATCTGGAGTTATTCAGGCCAGCAGTAAATGTTCAGCAGATTTAGGACTGTTGTTAAGTTTCTAACATTGTTTTCTGTGAAGCGGGCTTTTTTCCCTCTGTTTATTCAGGGGTGGTCTTAAGGTCAGTAATAGTAGGTGCTTCAAGAAAATATTGGTGTTTTGGGAGGGTGACATCATTTCTGTTGTGTGTGGGCAAGCAAGTGTGATAGTCCTTTGCTTTCCTCAGTGGGAGAAATCAGCAAGTACAGTATGGGCAGAAGGTCAGTTGTTCCCAGTCAGAAAGTGCTGACCCTTTGCAAGCTCATCAACATGACTTTCATTTGTAATGACTGTGCTTAAATAAGCCTTTGTTCATTAAAATATGCAAGCAAACCTGCTCCTTCTTTCCGTGAATAGTGAGATGCTGATTTAATGAGGACCAGCAAAAGGATGTATGTGGAAGCTTGCCACCATTCAAAATGGTGGGAAAGTGCCAAGGTGAGCAATGCATATAGCAGATGCAGTGATCTCACTTCTCCAAGACCAGTATAAATTGGAAGCATTCGCTCCAGAGTTTGCCTGACCCCTGATTCTCTTTCCTCCCCCCTTATCTTGTGCTTCTTCCTGATCAGGTCTCATCCCCCAGCACTAAATCCCGCGTATGGGCTTTGATCTTGTGGCCCAGCCGGTCTGAAAAGCAGTGTGCACACAGACACATTTTAATCATTCATATGATGATTGGTGGCTCCCTGTTGTTAAACCGCAATTATTGATCCACTGCTGTTGAAGTACATGGCTGAGGGAACACGGCCTGTTGGTTGCTGACTGAATAGGAAGGAAGCACAGAGCTCCTCTAGCCCACGTCTTCTCATCAGGGTGGTTCGAAACCTCCCTGGTGGTGAAGCACTTAAACTGCATCACAAGGTGTCTGATGTGACCGAAATAGCCAGGATAACATGAACGGGTGGATTTAAAATACTCGGGGTGGATGATAACTGCCCATTGCCCTCATATCCGAGTTGGCTAACAAGTTAACTGCTGGAAAGTAATTTAGCTGGAAGAACAGGCCTGGTGTAAAGCTCCTTCCAATGCAAATATAGCTGCGTGATATATGTTACAGTTTTACTGAGGAGATGTCTCTACACAAATTATACTGTCAGACAAAACAAATGCATACTGTGTAAACCTTGGTTGGTTCAAGACTGTTCAAATAATTGTGTTCAAGTTACGTTTGGATAGTTGTTTTGTTAGTGCTGGTTTTGCTTTTGGATCAGATTTACAGTTCTGCTAGACCATGTGGCACAACAATTGTGATAATGAATGCGAGGAAAAAATACTGGCAGTGACTGTAGGTGACAGTGACTCACAAAGTAGGACACAGGGTCATTCTGTTATCCAGGACCAGGTACTTACATAAAATAGGTCACGTCCCCAAAGTTTGTGTTTTAGCTTGGAAAGGCAAAGAACAAGAGAAATCTAAGATGGAAAATTTGTTTAAAATGGAAGCTGAAGGGCTGAAACAAAACTGGAATTCTAATAACATTTTATTAGCGCCTGGGAACCCGTGTCTTTCCTACAACCCACTGAATGTTTTATTTTTTTTATAATTACAGTATCTTGCCTGCACTTTGTCCCTCTGATCCTTTGTTAAAGCCCAGATCACTATGTGCAGACTGTGGCTTGTAGGTGTGATTTATTGAGTGACAAGTAGCTGTAGGGTAGAACACACGCCTCTGTACCTGAGTAAAGTATTAGACATCACAGAGCTGGGGGGGGCGAGAGAGAGAAGAAAAGCACAGAGCAGTAACACAGCAGCTCCTGGATACAGATCAGACAAGAGGTTCTGCCACAAATCACCTAGAAACATGTCAGACGCTGCATGTTTGTTGTTTTACACTGAGGGCACAGCCGTAGTCCAAAAGTATTGATTCTTTTCTTTGTACAGAGACAGAAACTGTCAGCTCTAGCAGGCTGACCCTGGTATGGCTCAGACAACTATTCCCCACCCTGCCTACCATATGAACCCCACAGGAAAAGTCCAGGCAAGATATGCCAATGTCCGTTTCACATAAACAGAGAGAAACCCAAGCCTGCCGAAACAGCTCCCGTCTCTCCCTCCAGAGGTCCACAGTAGCAGTTCTGCACCACATTCCCTATGACAGAGAATTCGATTTTTTTCCAGTGCCTCAACATTCAAGAGGCATTAATTCTACTTAATCGTTCAAGAATTCAGGAACTGTCTACAGAAACATGTAAGGGGAAAAAAAAAAAAAAGCCACTGCTACTTCTCACAAAGAAAAAGTGCTGGCATTTTTTTATGGGCCTGGTGGGGGGAGTGGGAAACGAGCCCACTTTGCACTAATCACAGGCAGGAACATTTTAATAGAATTGTAATTATTTGTGTTGGTATAGTAAAATGACCCAGGCATATTCTACGTGTAAAAACATGACCACATTTCTGGGAAATATTCGAGTTGACTTTAAGCATTCTTTTGCATTTTATTACAATGTATTTCAGTGCAGCAGAGTTATGCGATGTTTTTTCAAGGGTTCACTGTTTTACTGATATTATTTCCCTCCTTTTAAATACCTTTCTGTTCCCCTCCCCAACCCTAACATCCTCATTCATTCTGTGATGAACGCAACTCAGTAGTAAGGAACACTTTACCTATGGAAAAGGTTAACTTGAGTCACAAATTTGACTCCAACAGGTATATCTGGTTTGGTATCTATGAAGGTACAGAAGCTCTGTAAAGCCTTAATCTACGTATAGTTGTGTCCTTCAGCCAAGTTCTAATACTACTCTGTGTTCGGACATCACACATCACATGGTGCCATCGTGCTTTCATCAGTGAATGATTCTGGTTTTGCTGTAGGAGTCTGTAGAGCATAAAACTCACTCTGGATATCTTAGTTAATCCTATTATTATTTTAAAGCCCATCTTAAACACAACTTGACCAGTATTTAGTATCTATAATGTTTAAGGAGCTTTATAGAACAGACAGAAAAGTACTGTGTGACAGTAAGCACTTGTATTTCACTTAAATAGAAAGTTAATGTAATCAATAGGTGAAAAAATTCCAAAAGGATAAATGAAGAAAGGAATGGAAATAATCACAGCGATTAGAGAATTGCTTTTTTTTTAAAGATTTGCATATTTTCATTAATGCTACTATTTAGTTATTATTTTGACTTGAAAGCACATTTCATGCTGTATGCAGCTTTCCAAAAGTGTTGTTTCTAACAGAGATTCATTCTCCTTTGTAGTATAGACTATAAATTATCTAGATCTATCTACACATTTCTGCTGAAAGGCTGTCAACCATATTATGTGACATGGAAGCACTGCATCACCAAGTCAGGGAAGTGTTGTCTTGTTGGAAAAGGATTATGCAGATTGGTGATAGAAGAAGTCCCTCCACTTAAGAGAATCACAATATTTTACAATTTTTTAAGTTGTCTTAAATAAAATAACTTTTGAAACTTCTGAGTTTCAAAAATTCATATAATGTTGAACACTTTACTCAAAAAGCAGGTTTTGGGAAATGCTTTCTGTCTAACATTTTGTAAAGATATTACCATATTAATATGGCTCGTCATTCTAAAAACGTTTTACCTGCTATATTGTAGAAAACACACAAAAAAACTTGCTTCAGGGAGACACAGGGCCTCACCATCATTGTAAAAGTTTAATTGGTCGATCAAACCCTAGTGATGTCAGTAATGAAAAGATATTGGCAGAAAAGAGTTTCCTTCTTTTATTATCACTTGATTTGTGCTTTTGATAGTGTTTTGTATATGATGAGTGCCACTTCTTCCCATTTATAGTTTCCCTTTTTCCACTCAGTAACTCCAAAAAAGAAGGGCATTCCAAACAATTTGAAATTGACTGAAAAATATCTAAATTGCCTAGACTTTTGAGAAAAGCATACAACTGAAACTTTTTAAATTAGCTGTCTTGCAGATTGACTGTGTCATTTCAATACTTTACATGGCATTCTGAAAACCATCCACTCTTAAAGGAATATTTCAAGAGTTACTTTATACCAAATCACTTCCTATCACCAGGAGGATGGTTAATACTGAGGCAGAACCTATGCTTTCCCCTCTTTAAGCTGTTTGCAATTGTAATAAAGAGCATAACTAAATGGGACAGTTACCTTTTCTGTTCCTTATGCCCTCTCTAGTACCATTGTGTCAAATATCTTTTTGCCATATTGAAAATTAACATTAAAAAAAATCTGTTTTCATTGAAATAAAAAAGAGAGATAAAATTATTTGTAATTTTGTGAGGGTATGGAATAATTTAAATTTATGTTTCTCAACCTGTTTATCAGGTTGAAAAGCAAAATATTTTAAAACTTACGTGTTTTTTTTTTATTCCATGACAGAGTGTTCAGTGTGGTATAGTATTCAGAGATGTAAATAGTTCCCAGATGATAAACAATTTCTTTAGGTATACCTCAAGTATTAACAGCACACAAATAAAAGGAGTAGATACAATACTTAATTTGTCTGGAACAGCAGTGGAGCAAATACATAAATGATAATGCACTGGATGCTACTATGTCTTCTGAAGTCCATGTTATACTTAAGAACAAGGTATTCTTCTGTTCCTTTTGTGTATGTCATAGTCACACAATGTACTTATGGAATTACATTGCTTTTCAAAGTGTCAGCTGAGTTATGTCTTGCCTTCTTAGTATCATGTTTGATTTCTTGGACAGGGTCTATAAATCACTATCTAATATGCAGGTCTTTTGAAAATGCACCCAAGGTTTATTGGCAGTAACAGACCAGTGGCCTTACGTGGACCTTCCATGAATAAAACAGATTGATGAGCCATTTTATGGCATTGCAAGCTGTATTATAAATACATCACCGTTTTCAGTAATTTAACATGAAGAACAGTCTAATGAGCTACCAGCTATAATCTGCCAAAGAATTGAGGACGCTGCTAAGCTCATAGACCAAGTGATACAACTTTGACTAAAGGCTAGAAACTTAGTAGTTTCCAAGGGCTTGCCCTTGTTTTGTGGGTTTTTTGCTTTCTTTTTGAATACTATGTTAAACACAATTACAATACAATGCTATCACAAGTTTCTGTATGATGTAATAAAATCTGGTGGGTTTGGGGAAGGGAGGGAGGATATAGGGAAAAGTTTCAAATTTTGTTATAATTATAAAATAGACTTTTTGTTAAATTTGCCAAAGTAGGTCTCCAAAACTGCTGCTGAAATATAGGGAGTCAAGACAGCCATATCTTAGAAAATCATAAAAGAAGGAAAAAAACCCGACTGAATAAAAGTAGAAAAAAAGATTAAAAAGTGTGATTTTCTGTGATTGTTTTTCCTAGAAACACTCCGACCTGACTGCTTTTTATATAGATTTCTTTGCCCATATTTGTATAGTGGGGTAGCAGGAAGTTCTGCAGAAATACATAAAATCAGGACTTTGGTTTCTTGTACTGGCTATTTGTTGCCATAATAGTTTTGAGCAAATGAGTAGTTACGAAATACATGGTATAAATTGCTTATCAGCAAACCTATGAGAATAGGAGCATACCTGCCATGTACGTATTTTCATATATGGAAAATGCCAGTGGAAGAAAGAGTAGAGAAACTGTATTTGAAGGAGGAAGGTCAGAAATGGATAAATATATTGGCCAGCATTCACTTGCTACACATCTTCCTTTTTATTCTTTGTTGTTAAAAATCTTTCTGTCCAGTTAGAATTATTAAGTAACACCAGTTTTTTCAGCCTTTTCCTCACACTATTCTTGATCTCTAACTTTGGCCACCAGAGTCAAATCCTGATTGTATCAAAATGACTACAAAAGGAAACTTTAGTGGGGTTACTCGGGTTCAAAACTGGATGTACAAAGATTTCCCTATAGAAGCAATTTTCTTAAAATATCTGATTTTAAACCTAACTTTAAATTCAGAATTTAAACCTTGTTTTTAAATAAAAAGAAGAATTGATTATATGTTACCTATTAGTTGAAGAGGTCCTAGAGATTTTCTGAAATGGGTCTACTATCTGAAAACATTTACTTTTATGGCTTAAGAACAGCTTAGCAACTAGCGTACAGTTAAGAACTCAAATGTAGATTTTAAAATAATATTTTTTTTTCTGTGAAAGCAGACAGGCAAGGAAGCAGTTCAGCAGTCTAGGAGATTTTGTTCCTGCAGGTCAAGCATAAAAAGCCTCGGTTACACAGACTAGAAGGCAAAGCTCTGAAAACACTTTAATTAGTATTTACAGAATTTACAATGGAGTATTTTGCATGAAAAGCCTAAACATTTCAGCAATGGCCACTAATCTATACAGGACTTATTTTCCCAGGACTTATATACACTGTGCATCCATATTCTTCACCTAATTTAAAGGAGACACTCCCATTAATATCCTATGTACCCGATTAAAAATGGATGAAAAGTAAACTCCCTTTTTAACAATCAATCCATACATATCAGTTCTGTTTTGGATTTAAGAAAGCCTTCCAGTTTTAATGCCATTACACTTTTTATATTCCAGTCTGGTTTACAGTACACCAAGTACTGTAGCATTCACAGGGTAGCCTGAAGGGGAAGGATAGTTTTCTGATCTAAATAAACAGGACAAATCCTGAAGCCCTTTACAAACCCTACGTTGAAGATCCCAACTGATATGATGGGATCTTTACCTAAGCAAGCAGGCTGATACCTTGAAACTACACTCAAATCTTTGAATACCAGCCCATCTGGAGACTGCTCTTTGAAATCACAGCAGGACCCACTCTTTGACCATTGTTCTTCTGAGATACATGAATTGCGTATCACAGAGTTTATTTTGCCAGGAGATGTCTCAAAAGAACAAAAATGGAGTCCGTCCTCTGTAAATATGAAGGTCCTGATTCTCTATTCATAACAATCTTGTGCCTGTTTATGGTAACTGTATTGGCTTGAACTACTCAACTATGATTCTATGATTCTATAACTGGCAAAAACCAGTGAATACCCAAAAATCCAGTAGTACACTTTGGACAGGTCAGCGTCCTCTAAAAATTTACCATAAACCTCTTTGTGCATAAGAGGAAATTACACGGTCTCAACAAGATGTATCAGCATTTCAGTGTTATGAATATATACAGTGTTTGTGAAAAGCTTCACAACTCTTTAGGATGAAGGGCACTGTATGAATGAACAATATAATTTTAAACCTTTGGAGACTGCGCATGTGTAGTCCATTCATATTTCTTTCGTATTTATTTGGCTGAAATCTTAGGCATTTTCTTTGTGAAGTATGTATCTAGACTGTGTAAATAGGGGAACTTACCCAAACTCATCTGAAGAAGGCACCTTATGGTGGGCAAATGGTTGCTAAACTGTAGAAACTTAATAATCTGCATACTGTCACATTTCCTTGTGACCTAATATTTGCCTGTAGTATTGCAGATGCCTACATTCTGGGAAGCCATTCCTAGAGTGCTGCCACTTAACATTCAATTTGTTGATTCTGCAAACTTTCATGCCAGAAAAGAGTCCCCAGAATATTCAGAGAAAGCGAACACAAAGAAGACACAAACACACAGAGAGAATGTTCAGAAGCATTTTGAGTAAATGTTCATAAAAAGCTGTTAATACATACACATCTCGTTTTGTTTAAGAGAATTTTGAAAGATGTAATATTGAAGGACATGATCGTCCATAAGAATTACTGTGACACTTGGGCAGTTCACAAATAACAATATTTACACTATTTAGTGGAAGCATTCATTTTAACTGTTCTTCCAGTCCACAGTTCTAGTGAAGTGTTAATGATTATGCTGCAAGGAGCTATTACAACCCAGTTGTTTTCACTGACTGTTTACCTCGTGACATCTGATCCTAATCCTTACATTACTGGGAAAATAAATCATTTCAGTGTTACTTTTAGTGGTAGAAACAAGCAAACAAAACCCCCATAAATCCCAAGCTAAATATATGTTTGACTGGATGAGGAGCAACAATTTCACGTGAACATCTCTGCAGAGCACTTGGTAGGGTGTGTTTGTATTTCTGAGCAGTGGAGAATGAGGAGGAAGACACAGCTCTGTATCCAGAGACACCGGACCAGTTTTTGTCTGGAGGTGGTTGCTTTCAGCCATGTGGATAAAGGGCTGCAGAGCAATATTCCTGAAGGCAAAACTGAACTTTTTATTCTTCCATGGATGAAAGCGTTTCCCCTGCCCCTGACACCCCTCTTGTGTTTTTGCAGCGCCTTGGAGATGCTTTTTACCCTCTTACTGGTTGTCTGGAATGGTCTTACTATCTCTGCCCTTTTTTTCCTTCCATGTTGTTCTTCTAATCGCTCTTCTCCTTACTTCTCACTCACTTTTATCCTGTCCTTGCTTGTTTCTTACACCATGCCCACACTACCATTCTTTGTTACCCAGTTGACTATTGTTGCATGGCAAAAAAAGGCAACGTATTGGGTGTCTCAAAAAAAAACCCCAGAAACAAAAAAGGGCTATCCAGGCAAGCTCAGACCAAGAGAGCAAGCAGGATTCAGCACAATGATGCTGCCTATGCTCCTGAAGTCTTAGAACCGTTTCTTTTCTGCCTGACTGAGATTTTCTCTCTTCTGTGTTGGGAGCAGTGGCTGTGCTTCCTTTGTGGTCATGCAGTATTTGTCAATATGGGGCCATGGCTCTGTGGAGTTTTACCGCCGTGTCTGCTACTACTCAAATTAAAGAATAACGGTGGTGCAATTTTCCTTCTGTCTTTGCCCTCTTGCCCAGCAACACTGAGCACTGAAGTGGAGAAGGAGGAGCTGGTTGTGTTTTGGGGACTTCTGGAGGGTGATAGTATCTAGCAGAGTTGTAATTTATTTCAGTCATTTATTTCCACTACTGAGAGTCTTGAGAGGCACCTTGGTTTTATTTCAGAAGGGGCAAGACACTTAAGGGATGGCTTAGAAATGTGAGGAAACACTAAGCAAACGTTTTAGTCACGCTGATTACCTAATTTCAAAGTGTTAATTCTGATTATTGGTTTCTCACTTCAATAAATGTTTTTACAAGAGGTCTTAGGACCTTAATGGGATCCACACCCTTTTCTTTCCTCTTTAAAGCACCTGAGGAGATAGTAGGAAACATTACCTAAAACATAATATTTTCTTATCACTGTCATCACTAGTAACTTTTAACAAATTTTGTTTGGGAACAGCTTGCTATCTTCTTATTCTTGATATTTAAATGCCTAAAAAATGATAACTCATCTCTTGAATTTTCAGATCCACATGTTTCTGTGCGTGGGTCTGATGTCCTTGTCTGTGTCCCCACTTGCTTTTATTAGAACTTGTTTCAGTAGAAACGACCAGAGGAGCAGAGCAGAAAAGTTAAAACTGGCATGCTAAAAGTGTAATACAACCTAGAAGTAATCAGTGCACTTCTGCTAACAACCTGTGAAAACAGTGCTGTAAGTGGAGGGTCAGTGTTTATTTTGGCTTATGAAACATTAAGATAAATCTTAACTGTGATGAGCAGGTTTAAGCCAAATGATAAATGTTGCTAAGCAACATGCTGCTTTTAGTGTTTGCTCATGGTGGGAGAATACTTGGCAGATATGGGCAAGTTCTCTTTTTTTTTTCTCCCATGTTTTTGAACCTTACTAAGGAGTATTATTCTGCTTAAAAAGGAAGCAGGAAGTTGCTGTGAACTTGAATACACTTGGGTGTACAGGTATATATTTTATGTGCGTTAGACAAAGGCTTAGATTATACCTGCTGTTTTTACAATGCGGATGGATTTCCTAATCCCTCCACTTTCTGAGATCTAAGGCTCAGTCTCCAATGGTCCCCAGATAGTTTTCTGCAACCATTTCCATCCTGATCTGCTGGTCCCAGGCTATCTGAGATGAAAGTGTAGAGAATAGCCTAGAAAAGGGTCGTTGTGGGAAGAGGCATGTGTGTTAACATCTTCAAGCATATAGGTCTTCACTGCTGTTTATGGCTGAGGTGCAAGTGGCTTCCATGTAGACGCACTGAATTCCCCAAATGACTTGCAGCACTTGAAGGAGGACTTGCTGAAGGAATTTGTCACCTGTGTACAGTGGGGGATGGGAAAGGATGCCTGTCTATCTACTGCCCAGCCAGAGACTTATTGACAGAGGGAATGATTGCAGTCATGGTTATTGGAGTGTTCAAAAGTTAATTTGTAAGCATCTGTCTTGAATCTGTTTCTGTATGGGGAGAAAAAAAAAAAAAGAAAGAATTACAGAATAGCAGTGTGTTTTTTGATAAAAAAGCTGTATTTTTTAAATATTCATTGTGATTTGCAGGGTATTTTCTATAAAAGGGGATGGTGACAATACAACAGTTAACGAGAATAACATACCACACAAAAGTAAAAGACGTAGTAGTATTTGTTCAAATGTTTTACAGTTTTGTTTATTTGAACATGCTTTTCAATATGCTAAGAATTAATGAGGATGTTTAAAAACATTTAAAATTGCTTTTCAGATTGGTACAATCCACAGCAATTGTACCACTGGATTATTTCGCACTGTGAAAAGGTGTCCCAAAGAGGTGTTTTTCAATAAAACAAAGATATCATTATCATGTGGGTAACCACTCAGTAATTGTAACTAGTCCTGTTTATTATGCATAATTCTCATCATGAGGGCAAATAATCCATCAGCAAGTGAGCTGATTTCCGATTACCTCGTTGAAAGGCAGATGTAGTGCGTAACTATGCCCATTGTATTTCTGCCTAGGATTTCGTGGACATAAAAATGTCTTCACATTCTCTACAGGACATGCTCAGTGAGTCTCATGCTTCCAAGAAATGCCAGCCTGCTGCATGTGCACCGAGCAGGTAGTCTCTGCAGAGTGAGGAAGGACAGCGTGTTTGGGACACACTGGGCTTAGTACAGGTGAACAGATCACCTCTACAGCTGACCCTTCCTGAAAAGTCAGACTAATTGTGCATGAGTTGCCCAGAAGTTTTTGCAAGCTTGCCAGAGAGATAAATTGCCCCAAAAGCCATCTGTGAAGTGCATATACAATGTGGTTGATCCTACTTGGGGATGCTGGGCATGGTTATGATTTATAGATAACCAGGCAGCCCACCTGAAACACAAAGTTACCAGATTTTGTATTCTTCACAGACAAAACAGGATCCCAGACGTTATCGTGCTAATCATACCTTTTAACTCCTGACTTGTACAGTCGGTTCTGTGAATAAATCTCTTAATGGCGGGAATATTGACATATAACATGGGGAAGAACCAAAACAAGCTCAGGAAATGGGTGCTGTCTGCCAGTGGAGTTTGTGTAGATGTTGGTGAGAATGCAGCTGCCATAGCTTTACTCTAGTCAAGTCAAAAATAGCTAAGGGAACGTGAATCCGGAGAGTAATATGGACAATTTCAGAAAACTGCCGTCATAGTATATAAGCATATGGGAAGAATTGGCTAGGTAGCTACCTTCTGACGTTCCATGTGTCTTCCAGAAGTAAGTATAGGTAACAATTAATTCTTCTCAGTACTTTCTAATGCTTCTGTGTCTTTGAGGATTGTTCTGTTCACTATTACACAGAATAATTTTAGGAGATACTATAACAGGAACAGTCTCACATGTCTGTAAGTGATTTACCTGCTCTCCTTTCAAGTGCTGCTACAGATTTGTGGAACCGAGGAATGCTGGATGTGAAAACTATCCCACCCCATTTTAATTGTGAGTTTGACATCAGTGTGTAACTGCTTTCTCCTGCTGTTTCTGTGGACCGTCCACACTGTAATAATGAGGATAAAGCGCTTCACACCAGCAGTTGTGAATGTAAGCTTACGAAACTGAGTATGAGAGACTGAAAAAACTCGTGTGGAAGCAAAGGTTGCCTGTGATGGTTCTTTGTCTTATGGGTTGAGTGCATGTTTAGATTTTCACTTTTTTGTTACCCTAACAACTAATCTCAGCTTCCGCAAAAGCAGTGCAATTCAGAACTTCATAAAACAACTTTTTTTATGTTCACCCTTCTTTTCCAGCCAAATGTTAATGAAATCAGGACATAATAATTACTTTTTTTTCTACTTGGAAGAATTGTATTATGGTACTAGAGTTAGAATGGACTTAAATCTGCAGGTTTGGAATTCCGTTAATATAAAGTCATCTAATGTTACAAAATGTCATGCTGACTAGAAGGCGAGATCGTTATTGTAGTTGCACACACTCTTTCAGTAAATGCTTATGCATGTTTTCAATTATCTCTTGTACTAGTTGTATGTCAGTTACACAAATAACTACCTGTTCTTGCCTCTTTACAATTTTTAAAAATTGACCACATAAGACATTTTGAACAGATGGAGATAGACATCTAGATCCTCTGGTTTTGAGGATCACTTACAGGTGAATGTATTATTTCTGTCGATCTTGAGTGCTAGTCTTTATTCTTTGGTAACCACTTGATGCCATGCAATTCAGCAAAATAGGCTTATATTTATGTGTTTTACATCCCTATGTATTCTAGACTCTCCTGGGTTTTCCCTTGGTACTATATGTAAGCGTAAAATGACTTAGAGGGTATGTCAAATTAAGATTTTGGGTTTAACTGTTCTTTCTCCATTCATGAAGATACTAATCTGAAAAGAACCAATAATCAACAGCACAGTTTTGGACATCTCTTTGGTTTCCGTCACCTTGAAATCATTAATGAACTCTGTGTGTTTGACATCTGTGTGCAGAAGTCAACAAGCCAAGCAGTGAGCTTTTGTTCTGGTTTTGACATTAGTAATTAGTAGCAGAACACCGAAATTAGAAGTTAGAAAAGTATGAACATACTTAAATTTTGTGCCAGTAGTAACAGACTCTCACAATAACAGTTAGAGGTCTGCCAGTTTTTCCATGTTAAACAGATCTGACCAAAACTGTACATAATTACCTATGAAAATAGCATGCAAATTTTTTTCAGAATTTTGTTACGGCTAAATAAGGAAAAAGATAACTGTTTATTGATATTAGATATATATCCCCTTTGAATGGAAACCTGCAAGCTTCTCTAAGAATTTGGATTGCTATCTGAAAAATCAGTAATCGCTATCAGTGATTGCACCTGATTTGTTTTTATGAAACAGGATCTGTCCTGAGATTTTCATCTGGAACACTAAACATTTTATGAGACAGTTGCCCAAGCTGTCCACATAAGCTCTCCATGTTATAGAGCTTTCTAAGTACTTGTACCTGAAGATCGGGAATCTCAGCACATTACGAATAGCTGGTTTCAAAGCATCAGCAAAACAGGACCCAAGCAGTTGTGAGATTTTGGGACTAGAAATTCTTAGAAATTTCATGGAATGGGCAATTTCATTTACTCAACCAAAGAATTTAGAGCAGTTTAGCTTTAGATAGAAATGCAAGTATGAGGATCATTTGTTACTTGTTATGCGAGGAGATTAAGACCATTGCAGTGTTGCTTATATGCCTTTTCATCACCCACATATAAAAGAAAGCTTAGTTCAGTGAGAGGATCTATAAGAATGAGTAGTATCAAGTTAAGTTTCTTGCTTTTCTCTTTCACTGTATGCTGATTTTTCTACATCTATGAAAGTTGAACTTTCTTAATGGGACTTTTGTTAATTACTTCCAGGTTCCGTGGTACACCTTGCTTTTTCCAACTGTAAACTGGGAATCATTGTTCCTCTTTGAAAACATTTTCAAACTTTGAGTGATGCACACATCTAATTGTAATTTGTTGATGTGATAATTTTTCTTGTTCATGAGATGTCTCATTTACTGAAACACTTCTATGAGAAATTGTGAATAATGCCTTAAAAGAATAATGTCATTATCTTCAAACTGTCAGCACTTTTCTTGCCATTCCTCCCCACATTCTTCACAATAAATACTGTTGTTGGTATTTACCAACTCCCTTCTACCTTGTTGGGGTGCAGATTTCTTAATGGCACTTGAAACAAGAGGCTGATAACACAGACTGTGAGTCACCAGTTCGTAGTCTGGGGACAAGTGTTGGTTTTTGATAGATAAAAGTCATGTCAGAAGGCAGGCGAGTAGTATCTGGATTCCACACCCTCGAGGTATTCTCTAGCAGCTCATTAGATCTGTGAAACAGCTCTGTCTTCAGGAAGCAGCCAAACAGCTCTGGTTGTCATGACCTTTGGGGAACACACCAAGGTATTCTGTACATCTTGTGGTATGTCACTACTGCACACTGAGTTAACTGGAATTGTGCTTTTGGTGTGTCAGTTGATCTGGAGAGGACTACTGCCTGAGTTATGATGAATTATATTGTATTAAGGCACTAACTATGCTGTCTGGGCCACTGAAAGTCTGCTTTGCTCTTGTGAACAGCATCACCATACATGCACCTAAGAGAGGTGATGTTCATATGTCAACGTTGGTTGTTGTTCCTACTTTAAAATCTTTCCCCTTGTATTAAAGTGTCTGTGTTCAGGCACTGTGAAGTGAGTGCTACTATTCAAAGAATTTTATTTAAGTATTTACATAATGGTCAGTAAAACAGTAATTAATCCTTGCCGGTCTGAAAAGTAGGCATGTAAATATCCCTGTTTCTGGAGGCTGTGAAAGCAAGGCAGCTGGGAGTTCTTGACTTACCAGAAATCTTAGAGAGTCCACAAATTTGGAATTGGAACAGGAATTCCTGGCTCTCCCTCATGTTCTCAGGCAAGTAGATTGCATCTCACTGAGAAGTGTGCGAAAGCTGATAACATTATAGTCCAACTGATAACTCTCTGGGGAGATGGAAAGCTCTGCCTTGAAGTTCACCAGATGTTTGGAAGTTTACATTGTATGTGAGCTATGAAGAATTGTATCCTTAATACAAGCTTTTTGAATTGTATAGAATTATGTCATAGAGATATAGGTATTTATACACAGTAAGACCCAGTTTAAAACTCCTTAGCAGTGTTGCCATTTTCTGTTAAATTCACTCTGATTTTCCAAGAAGAGAGCATCTCACCTACGTCCCTCAGCATTACCGCATAATAGCATTTCTCATATTTTTTATTTTTTTTTTAGCTCATGGTTTTCATTACATTTCTCTGACTAGTTTATTTGGGTAAAATCTTTAAGTGTTTTCTTATATCTTAAAGATTTAAACAAAGAACAGAGGAATGGGGTAGGCCTGCTCTTGTAATAGCTTTTATTTTTCTGGAAGTGCTTTTGTTAGAACCTGCTTTTTCTCCCTGCTAACTGATATATTAAACACTTTATAAATTTGATGGTTAAATCTGGCCACAGCAAAAGAACAAAATTGCCATGAACTTCAAAAGGATCGGAATTCCAGCTTAAAATTTTACGGTCCGGACAGAAAAATTGTCTCTTTTGCCTAAGCTTACTAGGGAAATCTAAGTTCATATGTAAGCTTAAAATCGTCAAGAAGGCATTTATTCCTGTCATTAGAATGTAGTTCTCCGTGATTTCTGCTTAACCTACGCCTTATATGACGTCTAATGAAACACAGAAGATGCCACCATTATTGAACAAAAATACTGAAATGTTACAAAAGTACACAAAGTGATGATAAAATATTGAACTACTTTGTAGTTGTATTTCTTTGTGGGCTGCTGGTTAATTAATTTTACATGACAGGGGCTAAAGTAAAGAGACTTATCATAAAGTAAACAATTAAAAGTCATTAATAACTTAGACAAATAATGATGTTCATGCAGTGAATTGTTGTTATCAGCCTATGTTTGAAAAAACCTATAGACGAGGATAATTTAGTGCATTACATTTCAAAGAGGCTGGTCATCTTGTTACCGGTATAACATGGGATAAAATTAATCCCTTTTTAACTGCAGTGTGAATATTCAAATGACTTGTTTCATGAGCTAAATATCTTCTTAAATCATAGGAACACCGCAGCCAGAGAGAGGCGAGAAAGAGCCTGCCTGTGAGACAGCAAGGCAGAGTGTTCATTATTAAACATTGGTTGCTGCTAAAATATGGTTTCCATATGGAGTAGACTACATGTAATTTATGTAAACCACATTGGTAATAGTTTTTATCAAGTGGTGCTAAACACAAGCTAAATCCAGCATAACTGTTTATGTAGACTGCATGTAAGTAAATTGTGGGTATTACTAGGCCTAGTCAGACTTTTTAGGAAAATATTTCCATTACTGTCCCCATTATATAGGAACACAGATCACATTTGCAGAAATGCCAGCTTTGGCTAAGATGATTTTGGAGCTTAGACAGGAAGTCAAAGAAACTAATTTGTAATAAATCACTAATGGCACTCATCTAAGGACTTGTAGCTGTAGTGACATATAAAATATATGTGTTAAACACACTTTTCTCTGCACAGGTACTCAAATGTTTTACTATTCTTTTTGAAAAGGTGGGGTGAAGTTTTAGATAGGAAGAAAGACATAGTAAAAACTATTTACACAGATAACTATAACTAGGCACCTAATGGTGGTGATGATAAGGGAAAACTTAAAGGGCTTTTCTGAGGGTAAAGTATGCTTTTCCAACATGCTAAAAGGTAAGAAACTGGGAGACTGTAGAGGACATTTCTATATACTTTTGATTTGGATGAGACTTTCTTACAAAATACAGGAAGATCCTAACTTAGATTAAAAACTGTGTAGGAACTAAGCACAGAATAGAAATAAATAGAAATAAAGATTCCCTTCTGAGATGACGTAGACTTTAGTATTAGCCCACACAATGTTTTGTATATTCATTATTTACCTGGAAAGGAGTGCATAGGGTTAGTTTGCTAAGCAGGTAAGACTAATTTGAAGATGAAGTCTATTTAAAAGACAACATAAACACTGGTTAGATAACAGTGTTTGATGGATTGAACTGCAAGCTCCTGACCTCTGGTCCTGCCTCTGCAATCTCCTTATGGACAAATCTTTCAACACTGATGTTTATTTTCCTTATTGTAGATAGTAATGCTTAATAAGGTAGGCCAAGAATTCTGTTATTGGTATAATTTTAAAATTAAGAAGAAAAAAAAAAACACAACAAAACAATTTCTAGAAAAACTCAACCAGAAAAGACACTGAGCAAATTGCTTAAAAGTATCCCTGCTTTCAGGATGGGCTTGGACAACATGACCTCCAGAGTTGCCTTCCAATCTAAATTAGTCTATGCTTCTAAAAAAATAAAAAAAGGATGCCTCAAAACCCCAAAAGTAATGGCATATATACTACATAGTTTATGTTCTTGGGCCAAAACACGCATTTCTTACTGAAAATCTGTAGAGTTGCAGAGGAAAATCTTTGTGGATTTTTTTCATGTAACTGTGTAGGGAAAATCAAAGAATATACATGTAAACATGAAAAAAATTATTTAAATTATAGATTCATAGTCTTCTATGGCTGTTGTTTACATGCCTCATGCAGGTGTACTTTTGAGCTGTCTGTTCAATTGCCTTACTTACATGGCTGGAGCACGGTATCTTTGTGTCACCCAGCTGACATGTTGAAGAACAGCTACCGTCAAAGCATCTTCTACTGCCCTGGATGCTCCCTTCTCTGGGACAGAAGGATAGCTTTCCAAAGAAATGTGAGGTGTACCTGAAGGCAGATGGATTGGTGATTTCAATATGAATCTGCCTCTCAGAGAAGCAGTGAATATTACTGTCATGTTCAAATCTATGATTATACTTATTTTTCTTATGAGAAATAATATGATTTTCTAACATTGACTATTAGCCAATTACCAAGGGCAGCTATCACTTTTTTTTTTCTAGTCACTGCTGTTAATTATAACCTGGCTTAGTCAACTTGTTACTTGTACAGTAAATTTATTCCTTCCTGTCAGTTTATAAAAGGTGCATTAATGATCTGCGTTTTGTATAAATCATACATTGCTGGAAAAAAACTGTAGTTTTCAAATCAAACAGTCTGATGACTTCTGGAAATCACTGGATGAATTTTACAATTGACTAAGTCACGTGACATTGTTTTTGAGTCATAAATGATTGGATTAATACTTCAAAACTTTTTGTCAAGGAAAAAAAAAGATATTTGATTCCTCAGTTTAATTCTTCTGAGAAATTCCTCTGCTGTAATTTTTTTTTTTTTAAATATCTGAGTGTAAAAAAGTGAATTGATAAACAAACATTAAAACCATTGAAACAGGACAAATGGACAGAGAGTCTGTTTCCTATTCAGGGAAGTGTGCATGAATATATTTTGCTCTACTTAACTCTAGGGAGGTGTGCTAACATACAGGGTAATGTATTTTATACTGTAATTTTTGGAATTGCTTTATATTAAATTGAATTTTAATTTCTATCAAATATCCATTTCAGGAAAAATGGAAGTAAAAATATTAACTAAAAGGGTATGTCATTCATATGGTTATTCAGTTCTCATTGTAAATTTAGAAGTTTTGATAAAAGGGACTTAGAATTAGCTGTATAATTGCAAATGAAGTTATAAGATGTTATGCAAAAGTTATCCCTCCTGTGTTGATGCTGGACATCTCTAATTTTCCTCTCCAAGTTGTTTCTTTTGATGCTTGACTGATATTTTTTTTTTCTTTTGAATTTGGGAAAGTGGATGGGTGTCATTTTTTGTGCTCACAGAAGAATAAAGCTTGCCTTTAATATAAACTGTAATATGAATTGTAAAGCTAATTCAGTGATAGCACTTTATTATTGTTATGACTATTCTTTATTTGACTCTACAAAGGTCTGCTGAAGACCTTTTTCATTTTAAGAGGAAATAATGTTTTATTAGTTTGTAATTTGAGGTAAACCATAAATCATTAAAACAAAACCACCTTCTGCCCTACAGTTAAAAAAAGTTACTTTTAAGTGTGTAAAGAGCTCAAGTTTGTAATTCCCTTTTAGCTTATGTTAACTAAAAAGCTGCACGGTTGATGCTGCTGGTGCAGGGATGATGTTAGAGGAATATACAAGATACTTTAAAGACTTTGTCTATTCTTTTCACAACGTGCTATACAAAGTCACACACAAAAAAACCCTTTAAAATCCCAATCCATCCAGTGAGCTCTTTAGAGGTCATATGTCTGAGCTGTCTTCAGTCTATCTTATCAAGAAGGAAAGGATGGAGATAAATTTCAGCATCCTTTGATCACCCTTCCCCTTTTTCCAGTGCTGGTGAGAGCCTCAGTTGTAATGTAAGAACAGCATCAGGGTTACCTTTGGTATAGGAAACAAAATAATTTGACTAAAAATAGATTTAGGAGCTGATACCCATGTACCAAAAAGGGATGAATACAAATACCATGAAGAGATTTCTTTACCCTCTGAAAATGGAGTAAGTTCAAGCTTCCTTGTAGAATACCTGGCACATCTAGAAATGAATAATAATCTGAACAGTTCTTAAAATTGTGATGCAATTTGGTATGTCAAAGCTGACTTGAAAAGCTTCTCATCATTTGTTAATACTGTGAGTTGAAATTTTTCTTTGTTAGTTGATTCCCTCTCTGATTAGAGAGAGAGGTCTGTATAATTGGACTTGTAGTGCATATGTTGCTCTTAGTATGTCAGCATGACATCACAGATGCGGTAGGTAGGGAGAGATCACAGTACATGTATTTATATGTTAAACTATACTTAAAATAGTTTTCCTACAAAGTATGTGTGTATACAAAATACATAACGGCACAGCACTGCATTAAAGTATTGTTTGGACTTGATAGAGAGTCTCTGAATAGCTCATTAATGGCTTTACTGCTTGGGGGTAATGTGACCATCCCCAGTGAGAACCAAAAGCCTTAAAGCTGCTAAACATGTTTACAGTGTTTGTGTGCACAGGTATGCACTGTACAAAAACCAGTCACCAAAAGGGGACATGCTGCTGTGGGGTTTTTGCCTTTCTTACGTATTTGCCCAATATATATTGAAGGGGAGACGTCTGTGTCTGCTGGAAAACCTTACAATAGATGTGTGATGCGGTATTTTCAACAATTCATCACGAGACAATTATTTCACCTAAATTTGTTCAAAAATTCTGAAAAAGGTATCATTAATGAAAAATCAGTTTCTGTCAAAAATTTCACGCTTTCCTATATGGAAAAGATTCCTAAAATGCATACCTATGTGAGCTGCAAGATTAAGGAAAGACCAGTCATGGACCACGATCTTGACTTTTAAAAGAATATTAGGGTTTTTATCTTGCATTTCTGCAGGGACGGAAGCAAGAGATTTTTTTCTTTCTGGAGGTGAGAGAGGAAAAGTGGAATTCCCAGTGTGTGATTCAGTACTTGCTTTTAGTCCTAGATGGACCTGGAACATCTGACCTGAATGTCACAACATTTCTTATGTAAAAGAATGCCACTTTAAGTCAATTCTGATCTTTTCTTTATTTTTTCTTTTTCCCCCCCTTTTTTTTTTGTTTTAACATTGATTACTTTTTTCTCCACTGCTTCTCAGTCAAGTACAGTAGGCTTATGTTAATTTTGGTACCTGGCTTTACGTGTGTAAGAATCAAGAAATTGTCCCCCTCAGGATTTTTAAAAGCCTCTCTGAAACACCTCTGGATTGGTCTTCAATAAAGTACGTGGCATTTACAACACATAAAGCGGTGTGGTGGGGTGTAAATTTACTGGTTTTCCTGTTGGGGTGATGTACACAATATAGAGATTAATGCAGTCCTTTGTGAGCTTCCTGGCCTTGCCAAATTTAATCTGATAAAGTCTCGAGATCTCAGGACAGCATTCCTCCCCACACCCTCCTTAATTCGTGAGGAGCATTCTCTGCTTTTAGGTACAAAATACAAGTTTATGGACATATGCATGTTTTAAGTATACGTGTGTCTTTTTCTGCGCTTTAAGTTGTCGTACAAGCAGAGCAGACGGGTAGATGCATACTCTGTCTCTTTAAATTTCCTGACTCGGGCTGGTTTGACAAAGACCTCCTTATCATTTTCTTGAAACCCGGTTTCCTGAATCAGCGGATTTTTTTCCCCCTTGAAACTTCTGAAACTCTGAACTCTGTCAAAACAAGATGGCTGGCAAGTTTTAGGGACAGAGCAGAGACACAGACAGAGACAAAGAAGCCCCTGAGAAGGCAGACGGACTTATATTGCTTGTGGTTTTTCAGTACAGCTGGTTTCAGATGTGTCGGCCTTGTTCTGCACTGGTTCCACTGCCAAAGCAAGACTGTCACAGCTGGTAGTACTTACTGCACTTGCGGGAAAGTATGTGATTCATTAGTTGGAACCGTATGTTTTTCACCAGTTCTGGTCATGTTTTTGTTAGGATGTGGTAAAAGCATAAGCAGGGGGTGAAGGGACAATGGAAATATGTGACTTGTTAAAGATTGGCCCCAACCAGTTATTAGCTAAATTGTACGCTGTGAAAAAAAGAAAAAAAAAAAAACACCAAACATAAAAATCAACAAAACCACCAACTAAACACCAGCCGTTGCTCATAAGACAAATGATTTAATTCTTTAGTTCAGGTCATTTAGTCATAAGTAGTAAAAAAAAATAATTGTCAACATCAAGTCCTTTTTCCCCTCTTTTCTCTTAAGTATCATGATCTTTCTTACTGAAAACTATAGTACAGGAAGAAGTCATGCAAGCAAAAGGCATTCATTTGGTAAAAAACAACCAAACTGGCTAAGAATTTTAAATCTTTGGAAGGAGGTAGCTGCGGCTACTGATAAAATACGACTGTGGCGTAAGGCTTGTGGAGAATGCTTGGCGTATTGGAATATTTGGTGGAAGGAGAGCTGTAAGTGTGTGTTCCTGTGGCCACACATGATAAAACAGACCAGAATTGTACTGAGAGCTGTAACAAGCTCTTTTGTTTACAATTTTTTTTTTCCTGGGGTAGCTTCCACATCTTCCACTATTTTTGAGTGTTGGAGAGAGTTTTGTATTGATGTTTATTTTATAGCTGTTTGGACCTAAACACAACTGTTTAAATGAGGAAAAAAAAAAGGGGGTGTGGGTGGGACGCAGCACATTTGAACCAAACATTACTATATGCTCAAGCTGCTAATACAGCACCCCCACCCCCCGCTTCATAGCACCAATGAAATAACATGGAGACTTCAAAGCCATGTGTTTAAGAAAGGGCTTTCAAAAAGAGTCTCTCTCCTCCCAGCCCCATCCCATTTTCCCTCCCAGCCTGTTTACACGGGTACACAGCCACTGGACTTTATATAGCTAGAACCAGGTCTGTCTCTGCTAATTAGCTCAGCTGGCTGCAGCATAAATAAAGGAATGCACTTAGGGGCTGTAGTCTGTGACATGGTTTAACAGAGCATAAAAAGGTGCATCTGTTAACATGCTTGAATTCAGTCACCTTACTGTCACCCACAGAAAGATACCAGCTCTGAAACGTGCCGATGATATTTTGCAAACAAGAGGCCAGTATTGTATTAAATTAACCAGGCTGTGAACGTGCAAAGTGCTGCCTCTTAAAAATCGTGCTGCCTTGGCTTACAGTGGTGTTGCAATGAGTCCCTCCAGTATCTATTAGGATGACCTGTGGCACTGAATACTTCAACACTCTTCTGGCTAGTATTGTTGACCTTTGTCAGCTTGATAAAAAAGCAGAGCCTAGAAATGTGCTTGTCATTTTTAGTGAACCAGGAGGCTGGAAAGCATGGGGAAGGGGAGGGGGCTGCAGGGAAGCACAGAGATGCCAACAGCCTGTTTTTGTTTAAATTA
This sequence comes from Stercorarius parasiticus, assembly GCA_013396915.1. NCBI lineage: Eukaryota > Metazoa > Chordata > Aves > Charadriiformes > Stercorariidae > Stercorarius > Stercorarius parasiticus. The sequence goes on along the minus strand of VWZL01001298.1, from coordinate 470,156 downwards.
GGATGCTGAACCTAGGGACAACATTGCAGTCTGCTTCCCTTTTCCTCCCCAGCAGCCCCATGTCTCTCACCCCTTTCTTCCCCTGACTGTTGCTACTTGATTTGAGGTCTGAAATAATGAGGAATGTCTGCGTGATCAAAGTTAGTGTCTGCCTCCTGGTCTCCACAGAAGCCCTGCTGTATGTGTTTGGTAGGCGACAAACAGCTTGTTGTAATATATTTGAAGGTAATACAATCACACTTTTGTTATGTTCTTTGAACATCTATTTACTTCTTAATTCAGTAATCCTAATGAAAAAAAAGATACATATTAAAATTTTTTTTTTTGCTTTTATTTAGCTGTATAATGATTTTTAAATTATTTCCAGGAAAAAGATTAGTTCAGCAGGGGATATAGCCAAGTGTACTTCAATGAATTGATAAGTTCTTCATTTTATAGATGTGTAATTCTTTTGAAAATGTTGATTAAAGTCTACCTAGCTCTGTTCAGAGACATAACAAGGTAACAGGGTATCTGTTTTCAGTACACACATTTGTGCTATACAAACCATTATTTCTACAGCATGATTATTTTTATATATAATAGCTATTATTAGTATGTATTTTTTTTATATATATATATATAGACACACACATACTATATCC